>BGPR01031940.1:0-17761 GCA_013235015.1 Araneus ventricosus | reverse complement strand
GCTTACATTGCCACTTTTTCTTTTCCTTTCCGTACTTGAAGAAGGGGGGGGAATGCAAAAAGAAACAATATGTAAATAAAAAAATGAGCTGTGGACGAAGCAAATGACATGAATTCAGCACTACATACTGTCTGTCCGCCACGAGAACTCTCGCCGCCAAAGTGTCTAGTTGATGGCGGTCGCTATAGCAACTGGTAATGCTAGGGAAGATCCATTTCGAATAGGAGGAACCGACGGAAGTCGGGGTTTCATTTTATTCTTGGCGCCAGTTTGCGGCGATAGTTGACCATTCGTCTTCTCGGTTTGGCACCTTCCTTCCCATTTGGAGCTAAGTGTAATGGCTTTCCATGTGTGTGATTCGATATTCAGTTCAATGACAATCCAGTTTGTCCTTTTTTCGATTTATTCACGACACACACACATATAAACACCATTACGACAAAACATAAAATAGAAACATCACATAGCTTAGAGCTCAATTAAATCCACACCCGTCTGGGGGCAGGGTCAGAAGGTATCTGCTAGTGAATCCCTTCGGGCGTGGGGATGAAAGTTCTATTTTTCCCTTTCTAGGGAATGCTGTAGCTAAGTTGCCACATCCTCCCGCCCCGATGAAGGAATTCATCAAAACAATATTGCAATACATAAATTCAAAATAACAATATACAATTTCAAAATAACAAATATGAATTCAAATCCAAAATACAATCCAATAAAATTCCCGTTAGGAATACAATGAATTCTAAAGCATAAAAATTTCAAAACAATTAATTACTAAACTACAAATTACAATTTACTACACTAAGTGTGCCAATGTAACAAACTTAAATGAACGTCTACCTACTCTAAATGGATTGTTCCTGCGACAACCTGTTTCTATGGCGACCGCCGTAAACTAGACAATTTGGCGGCGAGAGTTCTCATGGCGGACAGGCAGCACTTGTGTGCTGCGAGAAAACGAAACAATCTGTTTTGCGTTGTCTTAAGAGCTATCTATTAGAAATTTCTTGAATTCAGAATCTTCTACGAATGCCAGAAATACCTGATTAGGATTCCGTAAATCGATTATTGAATTCAAACACGTAAGAATTTTTAAAAAATGGGAAAAAATGCGAGGTCATGCCAAAATCTGAATCAAAAGAAAACCACAGAATGTTTTTCAAAAGAACGGCATTTTGTTTTATTCAAACGGTAACGCCAATACGGTAGTTAATATCAACGCGTCGCGTCGGAAGCAATTTTTTTTTTTTTTTAAATCAAAGAATGAGTACAAATCTTGAAGAAAATGGCAACTTAACAACCCACCTAATTATCCTTTTCACATAATTTGGTTGAAAAAATACAGATTCAATCCTCAATAAACGTTGAAATATTTTAATCTCTAGTCCTACAAAAATATGAATCTTTTGCGTTAAACACGAGAACATTTCATGATTTTATAATATTCGTGATTTGAGCGCGTTAAAAACGGAACATAAACGTCTATCTAGTAATATTCTTTGACAGCAAACTTTCAAAATATCATTTAGAACTGTTTTATAGGACGAATAGAAAAAAAAAAACCCGTCAAATGTTAGCGGCGAGTTAATGAGCGTAGTAGCAATTCTCAAATTTCTTTAAAAGCTCGTTCGCCCCGTCTTAAAAGTGCATTATTGGCGTTTTAAACAGGCCAGAAAAGGCGACCGGATGTTAACAAATAATCAACCAAACGCCACGTTGTTTGGTCTGCAATACACGAAAATCAACACCACAACTGTCAGGATGTGTTACTACCATGACGCCGTTTAGCGTTTTGAAAGTGCATATGTTGATTATTACAACATTACGGTATCGAAGACTAAACAACGTATCACAAAAAGAATAAATAATTTATTCAAGCTGTTGTTCTATGCGGTCTCAAAAATTCCTACGCATAAAAAAAAAATCATGAACATAAGTGTTCTTTAGCAAGAACTCTACATAAAGGCTTCTTTTATCTGCAGATAGACATTTTTTACTCCCGATGAAATAATATTCTCAGCTCTTCGCTTGAATATAATATTCCGCATTTTTTTTATTCATTATTATTATTATTATTATTTATTTTATTTTCTGAAACATTCGAAATATAAGCTATTCAACTAATAGTTTAAAAAAAGATATCATATATCCACATTATATTGGGTTATAAATATTATACCAAATTATTCATTAGCGAACAACGAGATCGATATGAGCTCAATTTATGCTATTAGCTGCTAAGAATACATTATTAAAAACAAGAGAAATATTCCATACCCTGACTGGCATCCCCTCTCTACACTTCCGCGCCACAACAGCGGGACGACATTTGACCCCGACGTATCTAACGTGCACCAGGCCTGTTAACTCGGCGGAATCAGGTCTCGAACCTCCGGCCTCAAAGCCGATATCAGGACACATGTGTTTTACTGCAAGTTAACTAACTTTTCTTCTAAACTTATTTAAGCTTTGTGGGATCTTTCAAAAAATGAACCGTGACTTCCTTATCTAATTACTGTGGCATCCTCCGACGGCTATCCAGAGAAAACGAACTTTCTCCCACCCTCACTGCAAGACTCTTGGTAAATAAAGGAATGTAAAAGGGTGGGCAGTGGACACAGGGGTCGGAAGTGAATGACCACGGTAGATCCCCGGAGATCGACGTTGAAGAAGGTTTCTGAGGAGAGAGGGGAAATGGTGAGGATATCTATTGTTTTTATAGTAATAAAAAATGTAAATAAAAAGGCTTTACAGATAAATCATTTTGGTCTTTGATTCGGATAAAATTACTTAACACGATTAGCATTACCGACATCGCCAAGATGTCACTTTACACATACGAATGTCATTTATAACTTGTGATCAAAAATAATTGTGTCTATGTCTCATGCAACCGCAGTTCTACATTGACATTAATATTAGAAGCGATAAAGATATGTAGGATGCGAATCATACGTATCCTAATTATTTACAAATGGTTCAGTACGAATCGGAACACATTAAATTTTTATTCAGTGATATTAGCGGGTTACTATACTATAGAAGAAACCCAGAAACATTTAAATTACTATCTTATATCAAATAAAATCTAACAACTTTGGAACGCTTTCCGCGACCTTGCCTTCTAAAGTCATAGTTCAAAACCTAACTGAGAATCAAAACATAAGCAAACACGCTTCTACGAATTAAATTTTTTTTATAAATGCACATTCAACCAACTGAACTTATCTGATTCCAGAAGTAATTAAGATTCGGTGAGTGGAAAAAGACAGCCAGAACATCGAAACAATACTACATCCGGAACGACGAGGAAAAAGTAAAACAAAATCCCAGAATATCAATCAGCTCAGAGCTCAAACACCACCATGTCCGAATATCTCGACTTTGCGTGACCGCTGCTTGGACATTTGGTGCAACCTGTCTCCAGTCATGTACCAAAAACTTGTGGCATCTATGTCCAGGCGAGTTGCAGCTGTTTGAAAGCCAAAGGAGGCGCAACGCGTTATTGAGCAGGTGGTCATAATGTTTTGGCTCTTCAGTGTAATTTTATGATAGTATTCCTACCCGATGGCTAATAAATTTTCTTTAAAAAATTTTTTTAATGAATCTTGCTAGCGGTGTAATGTTTGTTCGCTGCTTTTAAAAAATTATTTTGTTGGTAGTACTTTTCTTGTTCGTCTTTGATTGGGAAATTTCGGGCTATGAGAAACTTTTTTAGACGAAAGTCGAGCTTCTTACAGAAAAATTTCCCAAGTAATTTGAATCCATATCGTATATAGTCTGTAGCCCTTGAAAAAGTGTACTAGAATGGATTCCTTGTTTGTTTTAATTGCTTATTTGATTTTATTTGGTTCTCTTTATACTCTTTTCTTTTCAATCAATATTTCGAAATTCTATGATGTTTTTCCAGTACGGATACATACTCAAACAAACTTGTTAATGCGCACCAATCAAGTCTTAAAGATAAAGCTCTAGAATAAAATGTCCAACCAATACAAAAGAGGGCATAGGTCACAATTGTCTTTTATGCTTCTGAATTGTTGCGAATCAGCCGACCTCAACAGGATGTTCCATTCTATTTTATACGTCTATTGTACGTAAAAGCTCTTGAAGAATTCTAATATTACCTTGGAAAATGAAAGAATATTTAACTCGCACAGAACAATGCAAATTTTTATCATAAAAAATAAGTATTAGAAACACTAGTCCAGGCAGCACAAAGATTTCAAAAATGTAATAATAGTAAACTGAAGAATAATATGTGGAACAGTACTGAAAACAAGTTTCACAGGAGAAAGAGAATTGAACGAAACGACTGAAAAAAAATTATGAATATCCAAGTATACAGAAGGCAGACACACAAAAATCAAAAGACACAAGAAAAGGCACAAACGAAAAAATTTAAGCTCTCGAACAGTGAATGTAATGAATGGCTATCAGTACGTGATATGTGAATTACACCTACGTTTATCTTTAATGGCGGAAAAAAACAAATAAAATCAATAAAACTTCGATCGGAAGTGAAAAAGAAAAGGAAAGATAATTAAAAGGAAAAAGTGTTTACAGTGAGCTGGAAAGTTGCCAAATTTTCAAAAGAAGTTGAAAAAGTAATTTTTATTTTGAAAGGTAAGCTACACAAATTCAGATAAATGAACTTCAGAATGAATAACTTTTATTTTTAACAGGAAAAAAACTTTTAAGGGGTTGGGGTTGAATACAGTTACTTCTCCCCCCCCCCCTGCTTGTATTTCTTTGAATAAAGATCGTAGTTGAAATGTTACATATTGATATCTTTTTTCTAAGCCCCTTCGAAATACAGGATACAATTTTTGGACGTACGCCAGGCAGCACCAAAATAGCTTAGTTTATTCTTTCACTGTAATTAGTAAGAAAGATACTTTCAAAAATAATTTCAAAAAGCCGATTTAAGATACTACAAATGCATTAGAAATTAAGGCGATATGACTGAAAAAGGAACACTTCTCCGATAAGAATTTCTGCTAACACATTTTTTTAAAGAATGCTCCCTCCGGGGTGTAGTGGAAGCGGAACCTATTCTTTTCGTAATAAAACATTTAATCTAAAATTTTAAATGCCAAAATATATCACTATTCTTATAAGCTTTTATTCACCTTGAGTGAGATTTCTTACCCAATTCCAATCGAGCTACAGCTTTGAAATTTAGCACAGTTTCCGGAGACAATACAATATTATGCAAAAAATTTTGTAATCTATACCTATTTAAACCTAACAAAATGATATTAAAATTTTAGCCCTATATTTGGGCGATAAAGTTTGAAAGGTGTTAACCTCACGTTACGTATGGTTATAACAACACCACATTACTAATGTAATAGACCAAATCTGTCTCTCACTGATCCGGTAACGCTCTGACGTCACCAACAATAAAATTCGCGCCATAACACAGCGAGACGTTCAACAGCATTATTTCATAGTTAGAGCACCTAAATTTCAGTAATTTTAAATTTAAATAAGTAATTGTCGTTCTAATTTCAAATTTAATAGCTCTAAAATAGTAAAATAAAATTTGAAATCGATTGACACAAAATTTATCTCGCTGTGATCAATAGTTCCCGAGAACTTTTAAATTATATTAATCATATATTTCAAATTAATTTCCGTTTTCCAATAGAAAGTAATAAATCACGTCAGTGGCATATCATGCGCATGATATAGTTTGGACGCCACGATGCATCTGATTATTTATTGCAATCGTGATGATATAATTTGATAATATTTTTGGGCAACGTTAAAATATACACAAAGACATCTGAAGTACAAGGACAATTGTGAAACAACGAAAAATACTTCACACGGAATGTTGTTTACCAAGAGGCTTTTTGAATAAAGAAATATGTAAATAAAAAATATTTCTTGCCATAAACCATGTTTATTTTATTTGTTTTCAATCAATGTTAAACTTTTCTCTCGCATATATATCTATTTACACACGTCAAATTTGAAGGGAAATCTCTCGAATGAAGAGGCAATTTGCACCCGTCATACCATGACGGGTGATTTTCTAGTTTTAAATACAAGCTTGTACCTTAATTTTTTTTTTTTTTTTTGCTTAATCAGTGTGCAACAAAAGCAGTCTGAAAATAAGAAATACCTGTAATTATCGTTTTAAAATTATAACAACATTTTCACTGCTGTAACTGTGTAGCATTCAACCTCCACCGTATAAAGTGTTGGTGGATGATTTTTACATGTCTTTGTCGTGTAAATATTTAATAACATTATATAAATTCTAGAGATACCTTAGGTTATATGATAAAATGGATTATCGTTTGAAAGATAAATGGATTATCCACATCAAAGAGGAAGAATAACGATTCCTTTGACTTAACCAATATCACCTAAATTAATTATTCATTAATGTTTAAGATTACGCTTGATTTACTTTAAGTTATGCAAACACAATTAGTCAGCCTATCAAAACTACAAATATACAAGAACAGCGGCGGGGAACCTTTTTACATTGAAAGGCCACAGCAAATTTCGGCAGTTGGGCAAAGGGCCGCACGAGCAGAATCTTAAACATTATTGTTCTGAAATTATTATGCAGACAAGTATATCATTTCAATGCAAATAGTAAATAATTGGTAAGGCCGCAGGTCCCCAACCCCTGTACAAGAGTAATGCAATAATTTTCGCGTATAACTAATATATGCGAAGAAGACAATTTTGTTTTAGTATTATTTATTTTAGTTCGGATAATTGACATTTTTTTAACTGCTGAGTATAATATTTCGGGAAAAAAATAATACATCGCCCATCATTCTATATCTAGATTATTCTCCTGATTAATTTTAATGAAAATAGAACTACAAAATATATCAAACTTGTATTAAAATTGATAAACGATTGTAACTAAAATGAATTAAAAGTAACAAAATACATCTTGAAATTTTTCTTACTAAATGGGTTTTAAAAAAATCTTTGGTCCCTCAAAAGATTACGGCGTGCAAATAGCGATACATTATGACTAAGTTATTCTTGCAGTGGGAATCGGATGTCCTTATGTAAAAAGGTTTTTTTTTTATTATTATTTTTTTTTTCTCCTTCCTTAGAGAAGACTTTAAAAAATCAGCTTAGATATTGTTAAGAGAAAAGACTAAAACATTTACTCTTTCATAGGATGATGATACTCGAAATTACAGAAATAAACATTTTGCACAAAGAAAATTAAATATAATGATGAATGAAGAATTAAACTACTTAAATTGGATCAAAAATAAAAATTCCTATATTGTAATTTCTATAAAATCCCTGTGCAGAAATCGAAAAAGAAGAAAATTATTAGCAGAAAGAAACGAGCCAAGAAAACTTATAAAGATTTTTTAATTAATTGATTAATAAATGTGCTCGTTCAAAATTAATTTTTAAAATTATTTTTTCTATATTGCTTACACTTATTTATAAAGATTTACACTACTGCTGTTGGAAAAAAATCCTGTCAGCAAGCCAGATGGCGGATATAGATTCTTCCCTAATTTCATAAGGGTTGGAGCTATAAGAATGAAGTAGGGTGGAAGATAGTTGTTCGTTATGATGAGGTGATAATTCGCCTAGTTCTGCAATTTTTTTTTAAATTAAAATAACCATAACTTCAGATTTTATGCTCAAATTTTTTTGTAGAAAATTCCATCAAAAATTTAAACTTGTCTTTTGTTAGAAAGAATTAATGATAACCTCGTATTGCGAAGAATCTATAAAACTTTTATTATCGCTAGCATTAGCCAACTGTTTTATTTTTCAAGGAAAGGGCTCCTTAAAACTTGTTTTTATTCATTTTCCTTCACATTAATGATACTTATTTTAAAAGACTCGTAAAATGAAATTTTCCTTAGTCACGCATTGTATTCCGAAAAATTATTATAGAAAAAAAAAAAACTAGATTTAGATTTGAATATAAAATATGAAAGTAACTAAACAATTCTAGCTAAATGAAATTTTTTATCGGTTAATATGAATTGAAATGAAACCTTAGAATACTAAAATAATAACAAAGCAAATTAAAAGAAGAAGGAGATTACGATAGCCACTTAAATTGTATTTTAAAACTTCAAATGGGAATCGCCCATTTATTAAAAAGTTAATACTAATGATCCGAATTCATTTTAATACCGATAAAATTAAAGAAAATAGAGATTTTAAAGAAAAGACATACAAATTTAAAAAATTATTTCTTTTTTTCAAAAATGCCCCAGAAGTAAAATAGCACAATAAAATCGATTCGATGAAATTTGATTTGTTATATAATGTGAACTCGTCTAATTTAATAATGTCTAGTGATATTTAAAATAACAAAAATTCATCTGTTATAGCAAACTAATAAAGACTGCATTTTTCGAAAGAAATTTTATATCCCACTATAATTTTAAGAAAGTCGATTTTTCACGAAAGAATTTTGCTTTAAAATAAAGTAAAAGGTCAAATACTTATTATCTTAGCGAGATTTAATATTAAAAATTATACCAGTTAACAAAATTAATTATTTTGAAGCTAATTTGAAAAGCTTAATGATGGGCAAATATTTAAAACCAAAACCAAATTTTTACGCATTACTTTTTACTTTCTCGTACACGAAGTATACAAAGAGAAAGTATTGTAATCGTCAAAAAATTCGAACACGAGATTTTAACGAATCTCCACGTTTTAGACCTCCCCGAATCCGTAAAACACAATTTTGGAATTATGTCTGTCTATCTGTGAACACGATAACTCGAAAACTATTAAAGCTACGGGGATAAAATTTGGTATGTGATCTTGACACTTAATTGTAGGTTTCTATCAATTTTTGGACAAAATCCGTTTACGGGAAGTCTGTCTGTCCGCGTTCATGTGAACACTATAACTAAAAAACTTGAATGGCTATATAGATAAAATTTGGTACACAGTTTTATCATCAGGAATATAGGTCCGTATGAAATTTTGGGCCAAATCCGTCAACAGGTTGATTGTCTGTCTGTATAATAGCACACTTTTCAACGCAATAACTTCTTTAAAAAATTACTTTGATAAATGAAATTTGGTATGTGGCCTTCTTACCTTAATGGTAGATTTGTGTCCAATTTTTGTCTCAATCGGTTAAAAAAAAGCGTTAAATTGCAAATTTCGTTTTCTTTATCTTACACCCAGCCCTATAGGTAATCACGCCGTGTTTTAATTCCACTTCCGCGTTGGATGACCTCCGGAAATCTTGGTAAGCCGTTTCGCGTTTTTTTTTTTTTTTTTTTTCCCCTCCACTGCGTTAGGTATGTTCGTTTCACTGCCTTTTAGCTTATTTTTTTCTCTCCATGTGTTAGGAGTATGCGAGAAAGTTTAAGGGAGACCACTCCCGCTGGTTACTTTTAAAAATATTTTTTAAATCACAAAATTCAACCTACTATTTCGTCAGCCCGCACTGAATTTTCTAAATTATGTAGTGCACCACTATACGAAAGACCCTCATAATCTGTAAGGTTTGAGATACGGGCACATTTGTAAACCTATCAGCCCAAGGTCTAAACTACAATGAAGATCAGACAACTTCAAGAAAGTAATTATTTTTTGAGCACCATAAGCTAAAATGTAAAACCTTCTGGACTCATAAATATAATAAATCTTTATACATAAAGGCAAATACCATGATTCACTCACTGACTCATCACGAAATCTCCCAAACCACTGGACTGGAAACTTGGCAGGCGGTTGCTTCTTGGGGAGTAGGTTCTCACTAAAAAAAGGATTTTTCGAAATTTTAATTAGAATTTAAATTATTTAAAAATTACTTTAAATTTTAACATTTTTCCGGAATAACTTCGGATCCCATTATCGCAAAAAAAACCATTTTTACATCATCTAAAAGATAAAAAAAAATTAGCTTTTCAATGACACCAATTTTATTTCCATGCGACATTTTTTTTCACTTTTAATTAATGTTTCAAAATGTTTTAAAACATGAATTGTAACAATGTTTTTATTGTTGTAAATGAAATTCAAACCATCTCATTATTTCAGCAAATCTTTTATTCACGCGCTTTTGAAATTATTACGGTTGTGATAGTATAAATTGTTTTCTTGCGAAATTAACTCCAAAGCAGAATTTAGTATTCATTGCATTTCTGAAATATTTAATCGTACCTGCTTCAAAGCAATATTTTTATAAAGCGTGGCAACAGATATTTGATTTCAGGTTTGTTTTTATTGTGTGTGAGGTACACTGAAATGATTTTCGTGCTTTCCTGCCATTTTAAAATTACGAGGCATGAAAACGCTTTCAAATTTTTGTATATTGCATTATATATTATTTTTTATTAAAATTTTGGTTCGGCTTAAGGGTACAGTACTGACGCCAAACTTGAATTTCCTTAAGTGATAACTCATTAAATTTGATATTACAACTAGAAATTACAGCCTGAAACTAGGAAATACAAAAAGGCAATAGTGTTCGGGAAAACTAACTAATTTTTAAATTTTATTGTCTACCTTCTATACTCTCGGGTCTTTTAAATGTCTACGAATCTTTTGCCGCCTCAGTTTTTGTACCCACTGGTAAACACGGGCGTCCAGCATGTTCGGCTTTCGCGACCATATTCAGCGTTAATCTTTCAACCAATGAGTGATAAATGAATTGAGTGAAAGTTATTTCAAACTCAGTTCGTAAGTTTCGTTAGCTGCGATGCATCATAATTGTATAGCTGGCATTTTAAAATTTATGTCTTTATATACTTTACTACCTGTCAAATACAATAAAATATTCACTTTTTTAGTCATCTTTCCTGAGTTATCGCGGCTGAAACTGCGACGGGTAATGCTATAATTTATATGAATACAAAAATAAAAACTAATTTAAACAGGCGAACCAGCTGGTCGCCGAAGGCGGCTAGTATATAATATAATAAAAGAAGAGTGATTTTTTTTTTTTTTTTTTACATAAAACTAAACATTTTAACTTCAAATGCATATTCAATTTAACTTAATTCGGATATTGATTTTATTCATTTAAAAAAAAAAGTCCAAACAAAAATAATAATAGAAAAAATCTAATTTTAGAAATCTAATTTTTTAAAAATTCAAAGAAATGTATCTGTAAGCATTTTATTATAAATATAAAATAATTATACAAAAAACACTGTTCCGGCTAAGGCGAAAAATTTTAATACAGAAAAACTGTTAATATCTTTAAATTTATTATTGATTTTAATGACTTCAAATATCCTAAGCTTTATTGACATTAATTTTTGACACAATCAGAATTGGTTCTGTAATATTGATCTTCAATCATCGATCACAGTTCTGTAGATGAGCAAAAATCCCTCCCATTTTGATAAACTCGTCTTTTTCAGATCATCCCATAAGTTCTCAATAGAGTTTTGATCACGGTTCTGTTTGGTCATTGCAAAGCTTCAATATTAATAGTCTAGAACCAGAGTTTTGTTTCAGGGCTTGCGTGGATAGACGCATTATTTCCTAGCTAGAAGAATTATAAAACTAAAAGGATAGTCACCATTAGTACTTGCATATGCCTTTAAATTCATTTTTTTAGAAACAAACATTAGAGACTCTAAATGCCATTAAATGAAAAGCGGTCTCATGTCATAACAGACTCGCCACTTTATTGAAGTTTGAGAAAATTTATCTTCTCTCAAATCACGCCAATAATACTTCCGACCATCGGACCATCCAAATTCCACTTCTTTTCGTCAGAGAACCTGCATCCATTAAGGCCTGCCTTGTCTTACAAATTTTAAACGACGTGTTTTGTGCCTGATCAGAAAAGGGGTTTAATAAAGTTTAAATTGCACGTTACATCGAATACCGCGTCGCTTTCTTATTCCTCGTGCAAAATATACATTTGATTTCAACCAGTGGCGAATCCAGGATTCGGGTCTGGGGAGGGCTGAGGTCATAAAAACTTTGTATCGTAATGACGAATGTCAAACCTCATGGCTTATATAAACCAAAACATTTAACATTACAGACTTTCCTCTCCTGGCAATAAGAATAATAAAGAACACTACAATACTTTCGATAATTTAATAAAAAATACAACGAAATAACTGTCCAAAAAATGTTTTCGACAGCTCCAACGCTACAAGTGCAGTGGAATGACTAGAAAAGTAGGAAAATTTTCGAGCCTGTTAAGTTAGAAAGCAATGTTGTCACGATTTTATTACTATTTTTTTAAAATGAAAATAAAGATCAAACAGTTGTAGTGATCTTAAATTAAATCTAGAATTTTGGTTTAGCTCTGGGGGGGGGCTGCAGCCCGATAGCCCCTCCCCTGGATTCGCCACTGATTTCAACAATAAAATAGGCCGGCATATTTTGCGTCCAGCAGCATGTTACCTGGATTAAAACATAGCAACCGTAATCATTTAGATCAGCGGTTTCCAACCCATGGACCGCAGCCCACTTGTGGGCCGTTGATAGCTTATTGGTGGGCCGCAGAACACTAGTCACGACTCCAAGCAGGGGTAGAGAAAGTGAAAGTACTATGAAATGAAGAAGACTCGTTAATTGAACTATCATGCAACCAAAAATAAAATCTAAAATAGCTTTCAGAACAATATCAATGGTCCGGTTCTGGATAAATGTTCCGCAAAAGTATCCAGAAATTGTCAAATTTGCACCGAGACATTTGATTTGGTTCTCGACCCCATATCTGCGTGAACGTGCTTTCACAACTTTACTGTTTCTGAAACATAACTATAGAAACAAACTGAATGTAGGAAACGACTTCAGGCTGAAACTATCAAGTTTTAATCCAGATATTGAATCTCTCGTGGGCGACAAACAATGTTAAAAACCGCATTGAGGGCTTTTTTTTTAATTTTTATTTTGAATCTTGACTGCTTGTTTTTGAGTTGAAATATATTACGACAGCTAAGTAACAACATTAATTCTTTTCATTTATAAACAATACATTTTTAACAATTTTACAGTAAACTCAACTAATTACTGACATATGCGTACATAATATATTTCTTTGTATTTTTTATTTGCTTATTTAGTTAGAGGGCCTCAAAATATTTTTTTACACAACAGGTGGGCCGCATAACCAAAAAGGTTGGGAACCGCTGATTTAGATGAATGGATGATACATACTTACATACATAATCCTGACATACTTACTATCTCAGAGGACTTTGTTTACAGATTTCACAGAAAAGTTGATGAAAAAAGATAAGTTGAAGAAAGGAGAGTAAAATACAGGAGGATTATTACCTAAGCTTTCAACAATAGAAGAGAAACACGCAATTAAATATTTATTTAAACCATGAAAACGGTTTGAATTTCATTGTAACAATGAAAAGTATTTTTGCAAATTATGCCTAAAAATATTTTTTTAAAAATTACAGAATGCATTGTACGGCAACTTAACTAATATCATTGAAAATATAATTTTTTGAATCTTCAGATGGTGTAAAAATCTTTTTTGTGATATAATATTTTCGCGAGTTATCAAGACAAAACGATAAAATTTTACTTAATTTTTAATTAGTTAATTTTTTTTAAAAAAAGGGAGGGGGGTTCAGAGATGCACATTCCCAACCTCCAAAGTATGTGTTGGCGCATGCGCACTCCCGACTGGCCACGTGTTAATTTAGTGTTCTGCGAGCAGCCGCCGAGAGTGTTGTGATATTTTTCGGCTCTCGTAATGAGAAATAAACGAGTGTCTACAGTCCACCTTAAGTGTATTTTGTGAAGTTATTTAATTAACTTGCCTAAGTGTATGATAAATAGAAATCTGAGCTAAGTGACGGGTCCAGTATGTTTGTGCTAAATTTCGTAAATCTATACCTAAGCGGTCTGCTCTGCAAAGCGCCAACACACATGCACACATTCTCCCTTATTATTTGTAGAGATTGTTTTTCTTTTGCTGAATGTGTTGCATAAACACAGAAGTAAATCCTGTCTTTTAAGCAATAGATATAAACATGAGTATCATTTAAAGTTAGCATATTATCAAGTTAAAATTAGACATGACAACATTTTCATACCGAGCAACGCCTGATATATCAACTAGTGTGAAATAAAATTAAAATAGCAAAGAAACCACAGAACAACGGGAACGGAAGACGGAAAAAAAAAAAAAAACTTATTCAGCACTGAAGAAACATTACGAATTGAAAACCATTACCCTATGTGAGAATTATCTTCGACAGGATACTCCTGATAGTAAATGGAAACTCAAATGGTTAGCATGAAAAGGGAAATAGACACAAATATCACAAATGATATATTAGTTGTTACCGTAATTAAAACACGAATTTTTCTATCATTTGTGTAAACAGGCGTCTTGGACTTTTTCCTTATTTTTAATTAATATTTTTGGCTTTTGCACTTATCTATTCAGCGAAAAGATTTTATTATGAAGAAGCTTCTAATTTAAAAAAAAGAATAAGAAAAAAACAAGTAATATATATAAAAAAAAAATTTTAAATCAATTCCTACTTAGGTCAGCGATCTACACGCTTCGTCACTGACGGTATTTATTCCTAAATTTATATCCTGCTAAATATGTTATATAAGATAAATTTTTTTCTCCCATATAAAACTAAAATTAATTAATTAAATTTAATTAATGAATTAATATTTGAAAAACTGTATTAACATCAAGTGTCATCCACTACAAGTTTTAAAAAATGTATTTGAACTTGAGTTAATGAATAAAAAGTATTTTATCAACGATTGAAAATTTGAACAAGATATACATAGGGAGAGTGTGAACTAATAGTAGGAATTGAAAAAATAGACCCGCATAACAATTACAGCAAATATAATCGTAATATTCTAGTATAAAAAAAAGGCCGCTTCACATTTTTTTTTAATTTGAGAGAACCAACATTGTTTTCTTGTAATATGAATGTTGACTTGTAGGTGTATTGCCATGAACTGTGTATTAAATGTTGACATGTAAGTAAACATTCAATACATAGAGAATTGTCGGATCATTAATACTATATAGTTTTACATTAAAATTCTTGAGAGCATATACGCATAATAATAGCGTAAAATATCTTATTAAATCAGAAAAGACATCGAGATAGTAAGTTTAACACAGCAGTGTCGTTTTCATTAATTTTGGGCTCGCGAACTCGCACAGCGAGTGCTTCGATCTCTTGCTTCAATATTAACAAGCAAAAATCAAAAAACGCACCTTGGTTTACAGCATTTCATGGAAATTTTACAAATAAAATCTTCAACTAAATAATTTTTTATCTAGCATTAATTAATACGCCATTACCCATTTTTTCTAGTTTATACATACATCTGTTTGGGAATAGAAAAACCTTTTCGTTTTGAAATAAGACAGAATATTTCTGTGTTTGAAAATAGGGTCACTAAGGGAAAAAAATTAAGAAGCCATGTCCTACAAAGTTACAACAATATTCAGAAAGCTAAAAAAGTATTTTTTATTTGTACGGAATAATAAAAATCCTTTTTTTTTTTTTAATTGGGGAGGGGATACTGGCAGGATGAAGCTCACGAAAACAAAACAAAAAGATGAAATGGAAGAAAATAAAAATTACTTCTATTTTCAATTAATTTAAACAAAACATCTAATTAGCAATATTAATCAGAGATAAAGTAGAAGGAATTGCCTCTACTTTTAAGTGAATGCAGTTAATTATGAAGCTCTGTTTTATAATTCTTTCTTTATCCTACTTTTTTTAATGAAAAACATCAGAAAAAATGTCATTTTAATTAGATCATAAAACTTTACCTTCTCCAACCTCTACGTTAATTAAAGAGCGGCATTGAAGCAGTAAGCGATAAAAACATAATTAATTGTACAGGTTGAATCGAAGTTTTGTACCAGGAAACTAATTTCATACTTCTAATTTTTTTTAAACACAAATAATTTTAAAAACAAATCTCTGTTAAAAATTTTTTTAAAAAAATACCAGCAGTAATTATTGTCGAACTTAGAACATTTCTTCAAAAATAAATCAGCAATTTATCATTATATCCATCCAGATTCCCAAAATTTTTAATTTATTATATCAGACCTTATATATTGCTTTTTTACCCAAAAAATATTTTAAATATGTTAAAGCAGAGAAAAATACTGTTTCAGAAGATAAATCATTAACAATAATCAATATGAACCAGCGGAGTGGTCTCCCCTAAACTTTCTCGTATACTTTCTAAAAGGAGTCGTACCCGACCACCGCCTAAAAATTGCGGAACACCGCGAGTGTTATTGATATTGTTTTCGCAGAACGCTGCAATACGAAAGGGTCAAGAATGCAAGCGAGATAAAATTCGCCAAGTCAGTAAAATAGCGCCAATTTTACGACGGTCGTGCGCCGCTAAACATATGGCGCGTATTTTTGCGTCATAATAAGATAAAGGAAATTCAATATGCAATTTGAACGCCTCTTTTTAACCAATTAAAGCCAAAGTTGGACACAAGTCTACAATCAAGGTTAGAAGATCGTACAGCAAATTTCATTGATCTAAATCCTTGCGTTTAGGAGTTATAGTGTTTACAGCCATGGGATTATACAGAACGACAGACAGTCAACCCTTTGAAGGATTTAGTTCAAAATTTGATACGGATCTACATTTGTGATGATAAAACTGCGCACTAAATTTTATCTCTGCAGCTATGCAAGTTTTTGAGTTACCGTGTTCACATGAAAATGGACAGACGGACAGACTTCCCGTAGACGGATTTTGCCCAAAATGTGATAGAAACCTAAAAATTAGGTTTAAAGATCACATACCAAATTTCATCCGTATAGCTTTAATAGTTTTCGAATTATCGTGTTCACAGACACAAACAGGCATAATTCCAAAATTGTGTTTTTCGAACTCAGGAAGGTCTAAAACGTGGAGATTCCTGAAAATCTCGAGTTCGAATTTTTTGACGATTACAATACTTTTTCTTTTTATACTTCGTATACGAGAAAATAAAAATACATGAAGTTTATAACTATTACTGGAACTTTAATGATTATTACGCTTGTCCTGAGGTTGGGCACCTGCGGCCTTACCAGTTATTTACAATTTGCATTGAAATAATATACTTGTCTGTAATATAATAATAATTACAGAACAATAACCTTTAAGATTCCGCTCGTGCAGCCTTTTGCCCAGCTGCCGAAATTTAATGAGGCCTTTCGATGCAAAAAGGTTCCCCACCTCTGCCGCTTGTCTGAAGCAAAAAGAAAATAATTTTTTGAAATATGAAATATCAAAACTGGATTCATTTCAACTTCTTGGTGTGTTTCTGTATAGAAGAATGAGCAGATTATCGCATATTACAGCTCAACATCAGTTTCAAACAATCTTACATAGAAACTCTGAATACGTAATATCAATCAAATGTGCGTAACTCATGTGGAAAATGTTCCAGTTTAATCCTTTGGTCTGCCTCATCGTAAGAGGGCGCTCTCCACCGTATTAGAATTAATCGCGAACTATAGTTTTGTAGCGTCGGTTTTGATTGTATTGTTTGAGTATGCTTAAAAGAATGTAGTTCGTTTCGGGTCGATTTATCGGCCATAGTTATAGAAGTTTTTTTATTAAATATTATTTTTTTAAATTCAACTGCGTAGTTTTCCTAAGTGTCAGTGTCGATTCTAGAACCCTTAGAATTAGTAATAGCTTAGCTTCGGTATTTATTTCAACTCATATTCAGTCATTTTATTAATTTATTGAACAAATTATTTCGAGGTGCTGTCTGTAACTTGCTTTCAAGAAAGTTACAGATATGCTCAAACAATGAGCAGAACTTAGT
>BGPR01031938.1:4970-17763 GCA_013235015.1 Araneus ventricosus | reverse complement strand
ATAATATCCATTTTTCCTAACGATGTTCAGCTGAAAGTTTCCTTAGCGGATGATCGTAACAGATATCAGCAGCTTTTCTGTCGGAGTTCGAAGCAGCTCCTGAAAGGAACTCTTGAAAGCCCAACCCCGGTAGATGCCAACGCTCACTTTCCTCTTCACATTCGGAAAAGAGTGATTCACTTCGATTTGATTTCCGAAGTTGTTTCTGAGCGCATGAAATGTTTTGTTCATTGTCTTGCTCTCTTCTCTTCATAAGAGCTCAGAGAGATGAAAGGAATGTACCTTACTGAAATTGAATGGGCGACCGTTCAGAGGGGTTTAAGTGGTCGTTAATGGGTAATTAAATAAGGCCAAAAATCCTGTTCGAAACAAAAGTGACGTTGAGAGGATTGACCGATTAGAGAAGATTTATTGTAATTAAAACGCGAGTTTATATTGAATCGTCAAATTATTCTTACCTCGTTTTAATATGGAGCTCAATCCTTGGAATGGCATCTGAAAGCAAGAAATGCGTTTAAGATTAGACAAACTTCTTCAATTTGCATTTAGACATAACGTTAAAGATAAATTTTAATTTAACAATAGAGTGTAACGTTCCTCAAATATCACCTTCATACCTTTCTTGTTGAAAACATTGGTATTTCCACTTTGCTGAATGAAGGCATGTTACGAAACAAATTAAAATTTCTTTTAGCATCTAATTTTATTTCAAATCAACCAGTGCAAGCATAACCTGTGCAAGCACACAATTGAAGCGAAACTTCTATAGCAGATGCAAAATCTAATTTTTATTTAAATTTAACATTCGCTTTAAGAGTTAGTTCATACATTCAAAATAGTTTCAGATATGTAAGCTTTTTCGCTCGATTTAATCTCGCAGTTCTCTTATTGACTTGATTACAAAACCTACTCATTCATTTCTTTTAACCCTTCTGGAAGCGGCTTCTTCTGCGGCTGTTATACACCTCATATTAGACGCGGAGACTTCTCGGGTCACCCGCTTTTTGCTTCATATTTGCTACGTATAAATCTTTAATTTTTACTATTAAATGTCTAACATATATTCATTTTTGGACAAAATTTATTTCCACAATATCGCAAAAGCTTCAAAGTCTTATATTCGCTAGGATTGCACTTTTTAGAGACCATCGTGAAATTAGAAAAAAAGTACCTGACGCCGTTTTAATCAATTCAAAATTTCTAAATGAAATTCACTCACTATGTTAATTTCAGTTTTCGTTTAACAATTCCGATAATAAGCAACTAAAATGCACGAAACAAGAAGCAAGAGAAAGCAAAAGTACGAGAGTTTTTGGTGGAGGCGATCCGAGAGATTGGCATTACGATTTCCAGCTTTGATATTGAGAGACTTCTCCACCCTCGATGATAGCTAAAACGACGCAAATCCACAGCCAAACGATGTCATACCCAAGCGATCTGAGAGATCTATCCGCGCTTAACGGGGGGATTGAATCCATTTTAGACTTGTTAGCGCTTCTTCGATTACATTCTCGAAACTTCTCATCTTCGATTACTATGTATTCGATATTTCTAAAATTCCAGCTAAACATGCATTTTTCTTTTGCAGACTGAACGCTACCCCATACCCCTGTGCCTGCAACCGCTGAGTTGCCGAACCAGTTGGACGAGCATGGTCAAGGACATCCAGATGATGGATGGATGATCACATCGTGGGCAATGGGCATCCATACAAAAGATCCTCGTTCCAATCAAGACAATGACCTCATGAACACCAAAACTTGACTCGTTTGAGATTCATGATCGGTTCAGCCTGGCCCATCTGGATCCAATAAAGAAATAAGATTCTAATTTAGTTAATGTTATTAAGAATAAAATTTAAGTAGCAATTCTAGGAAAGTACGTTTAGTTCAATTTGGAATTCCCTTGTACGGAATTGATGTGCGAGACTCATGCACCGAGTTACTGAATTGTTGATGTCGCTCTAAAAACCTGATGTCTTTTCCATTCGTATATTGTTGGAAATAACAATGAATGTCCAAAATAAATGTGGCGTCTCATTGAAATTTCAACGGGGTAGCCTTCGTCTTTGGCGTACAAGAACGTTATTTTAGGACGGAAACCGTTATTTCGAAGCTTGTCGATATGAAAAGAAGACACACGTCATCCATCTAACCCTCTCCAAATTTTTACACACCACCAGTGGAAGAGAAAATATTTGACCCACAACAGATTTACCGCCGCTTCAAAAATTCTATCTATTCAAACTACATCGAGAAGTGAGGAAAAATCAATTACAATATTTATTAACAAGAAGCGAGTCAAGTTAAACAAAGGTGTACACAGAAACGATTCTTATCAAAATACCCATACTCTTAAATATTAAGCTCATTTGGTTAAAAGAATCTCAATGAAAATTAAGATATCGATTGAATTTTAAAGTTGAAGCGACTCTGAAAAGAAAGTTAAACCAAAGAACAGTCCAGTTTACTCAACATGACCGATTTTCACATCAAAATCCTACTCGCTGATCGTAGAGGGTAAAATTTGATCCACTGTATATTTTTTTAACACTAGATTTACGAGGATTGATTGTATACCTGCTTTTATTGCAGAATTGACGGGTTCCGTAAATCTAGTGCTAATATACAGTGATAGAGAAGTAATTTCAATGAAAGACTAGCATTAGAATTTTATTTGTAGCTCATCTTCAGAACAACGCAATGAACGTTTTATGAAACCCTTACTTTAAAGAAGGTAAAAAATTGTGTCGTCGGCCAATTAAGGAAACTGGTATCTTACATTTGACCGCTGGTTTCCTAAATTGATCGACCAATTTCTTTAAGCACTGTTACAACAAGGATATTTTTTGGTTCTCAAAATCACATCAGCACACATGTATGATTCCAAGTATGACATTCTATGCACTGTATCACTTCCTTTGTTTCCTCACATATACGTATCCTTAGTTTTTACTCTTTTTGAACCAACCTGTGAAATCTTTAATGCACTTTTATTGATTTTTGTTTCGACCTATTCCGCCTATAATCTATGAGGAATGCTTTTCTCTAGTTCAAGATGATAGTTCCACTGATGTAAGCAGTCCAATTAAGACAATTGCTTGCGGTCCAAAATAGGCAACTTTTGGACAGCAACAAAAAAATTCCCTAACCTTATCTCTAATTTTACACATTTACTAAGATAAAGATAAAAATCTTCTTTTCATCATCTAGTTATTTGCGTTACCGTGTTTACATGGACTTCGACAGACTTCGTACCGACAGTGCTTCTTCGTACTTTGAATGATCTGCAAATGTGACACCGTCTTGCGCGTTGCGATTTTAAGTTGTCGTATTCATAGAAAGATATCATCCCAAAAGCAAATTATCTTGGAGGTCTAAAGGATGGAGATTCATCCAAATTTGGAGGTCGATATTTTCTCTGTGTAGGACAAAGAAATACTGACCGAGACATTCTTTTCATTTAACCTTTAATGCCCAGTGTTGCCTTTCACCCCTTAACGGTTCTATTTTCTCTACTGTCTAATTAGATGACATTTTCTGTTTTGGGGAATGTGTTGTCGTATTGATTCAATTAAGGGTCAGTAGAACACTTGAGATGTTAATGAGTTATTCTTCATTTTTGTGTCGAATTATGTCTTCGAATGGCTCAATTTCTGATTACGTGTAAAAAGGCCATAATTCGATGCACGGGGGGAAGCTGAGGCTAACCGTTAAGCAACAAACCCATTTTTGGCTTCTAAAATCTTGAGAATAAGACTGAAGCTCTAATGCCTGTTGTGTTATACTGAAACTTTTATTAGATTAATTCACAACATATAGACGGCAACCCGAACGCCGATTATCTTGATCCGTATTATTAGTTATTCAAATTCGTCTATTTGGCATAATATAATTTTATCAAGGAAATTTTTTTCTGAAATAAAGCCCAGTGTAGTCAGTTGGTACTAAACTATTTTTTAGTCACAAACAGTTCTTAAAACAAAATAGGATTTTGTAAAGTATTTTTCCCATGTTTCATTCAAGAAATGAGTCAAAAAAAAATTTTTAATCAGACTTTTAAAAAACCCGGGCTTTTAAGCTTTAATTTTTAAAAAATTCAAATGAATAGTTTTGTAATCATAAGAGCCTTTTGGATAATTTTAGCCTAGACACCATGTAACTGATTCGATTGATTAAGACGCCTTTTTGTTATGCGATTCCCACTTAAGGGGGCACTTCAAGTATGGGGAAGAGAACCTGCCATACAAGTTAGAGTCTCGCTCCTTGTGGGATACACAATATTGGTGTGGGGTTCAGTTACATCCTATCGACGAAGTGTCGTATCTCTATCTGAGGGGTCGCCGCATGAGCCGCTCGTAATGAGGGCTATAATGTGGGGCCTAGTGCTCGAATTATTTGTCGTGGTGGCCGGTCATTCAAGTTAAATCCGCATGCCTAGGCTGGTAGCAGTAATTCGTTTGCGATACTTTTTATACGAAAAAGTGAAAAAAGGGCAACTTAAGAAGGCTCATAATTTTATTTTTAACAAAAGCTCTCATTTGATGTTATTCAAGTTTTATCGAGTAAATACCATTACTATCCAGAGCGCAGTGGCGGTTCGTGAGCTCAGAAACGAGGAGGGCTGCAAAAAATGTTTATCAAGAGAAAACAATTTGAAAAGGTACTTTACCTCTAAGTAGGCCAAATTTTTTAATCCCAAACCCAGATGGGAAATTTCCTGCTTTCCAAACAAAGTAAATAACCAGCAGATGACATTTTATATTACTTTTAATAACAAAAATTAAAGTGAATGTTGATGTGACGACTCCTCTGACAAAGAAAATAATCGGAGCTCCACATATCCTCCTTGCCCAGTTCACTCGATAACACTCTTTCAAAAATGAATATCAAATAACTCATATACATAAAATTTATTTTTAAGCTAAAACACGTTAAATACATTTTTTACTGAAATACTCTAAAAATTTGAAAGTTTTAAAATGGTATTTGCTTAAATCTGTCGTCGCAACACGAACCGAAAGCAAAACTCATAAACAGCCAATGAGATTCCAACTTGTGCGAGAGTGGGGGAAAAAAATATATATTTAAAAAGATCATTTTTTTTTTTTTTTTCCGTTCATTTGGCTCCGTGTCAGCCAGAGCTGTGTTGACTTTCAGCCCGTCTAAGTTAAAAGAAGAAAGTTGCTTTTTCACTCCGGATATTCTGCTCAGTGAGCGGATTTCAAGTAGATTATTTTGCAGCTCAGACAAGCGTCTCTCTTCGTTTGGATTCATTTTATGCCTTTTTTCAATTTTGTATTACTTTTTTGAACTCCGAGAGTGGAAAAGTAAGCAAATAGGATTAAAAACGAAAAATACAAGTTTAAAAAATAATTTCAGGTGTGCTGCAGATCTGCAGTCCGAATGGATGAGCCGCCACCGCGTTCGTGACTTCTTTTAGGTGTTTGGGTGATTTCAGAATCAAAATAACAGCGCATTAAAACAGAAGAACAGAAAGCAGATACCGAGATCTAACCGACGATACATTATTAACGAATAATACCACCGAATGGAAATTCCCATATCAAATATCCGAGGTACTACATATGAACCCTTAAGATATTAAACAAATTTGTTTATTTTAGTATTCACATTCCAAATAAACTTTCATCCGAATGGTGTTTTGAGCAGAATAATTTTTATTTTTATTTATTCACCAGGAAACTAAGATCCGCGCTTTCCTATACTTTTCTTTACTTATACTTTATTTATACGTCTAATATTTAAAAAAATGATACACATTGTGTATAGCTGATATACCCGGCGTTGGTCAGAATTAAAATAATTTTGTATAAAATATTATAATACACAAAATACTTTTATCGTGTGAAACGTTTTTAAATTAAAACGAGGACATCAATTGAAGCAAACGATTTTTAAAAAACGCCGAAAAATAATTCTCTCCGTAATATTTGTTATACAAGTACTCCAATTTTTTTTACAAATACTGAAATGCAAGAAAGGTTTTAATGGCCTTTTTAGAACGATGTTACTTTTTGATTAATAAAAAACATGAAAATAAACCAAATCGAAAGTTTACTGGTATGAATTGTCTCCTTTTAAACTTTTCTTTTACTGTTTTCCAGAATTTTTTTATTGTTTTTTGGCAACAGTTCTTCGTATGTGCATTTTTGTTCATCAACATTAAAAAAAATGCTACAAATTGTGTATAAAATAAATTTTGAAAAATTTATTAAAATGAGAGGAAAAAATTATACGGAAATGAAATTAGTGTCAAGATTAGTGTCACTGAAAAGCTGATTTTTTAAACAATATGGTGTAAAATTAGTTTTTGTTAGATAACATTTTCGGGATATATTCGGTAAAACGCCAAAATCTTTCTAAATTTTTAATTAACTTTTGGACTTTAAAAAGTTGACAGTGACGTTTATCTTGTTTTTTAAACCTCATGTGCATAAAAAAATATGTACAATAAACATTCAAAACCACAGCCTCCCAACTACAGAGGTTAAAAGGCTACAACGACTTGCATTAATCCAATGCTTGCCTGTAAACAACATTTCTGGAGCGTGCTGTTATCAAACACCTATTTCATCTGCTTACAAAAGCTTTACTATCTTTGCCTTTGTTGGAATTAAAGAGATTGACTTATGTTTTCTTTTAGGTATCGTTAAAACACAACTCCGAATCTCGTAATACTCGGGTAAAGATGGCAGGTGATATTAGCTGCGGCGATTTTTTATTCTAATTAAATAAGCTTTAGAATTCTTTAAGGACCAATGAAAATATTTCCAAACGATATTTGAAAAAAATAAAGAAAAATAATGGTTAAGTCATTACACCGTTGCCTAGCAACTCAGTATCATTCAATTTGCTTTATTTCAAAGTCGTCTGCATGTAATAAACTTTTTATTAACTTTTGAAAAACCAATAAAAATTCAAGGAGAAATGTCACAGATATAAAATTGGCATCATTGAAAAGGTAAAATTTTGAACTTCAAGATGGTATAAAAATATTTTTTGGGGGATAATTTTCTCCGAACTTACAGTAGAAAAACGGTTTCGGTTAATTTTAATCAATTGTTTAATTAACTTTTGCACTTTGGAAAGTTGACAGGTATCTTCCACTTGTACTAAATAATTTAGTGTACAAAGTTTGGTTAAAATCAGTGCAGTGGTTTAGGAGAAGATATGGAACATAGCCACAATGACTTTTATCTATATATTTAAAATAATTTAGTCAAAAATTCTTCACCGAGTCCGCCAGAATGCGAATCAGTATTCCCCAATTGAATAAAAAAATTTAGTGATATTTAATAAAATTTTAAAATATTTTATTAATGTACTAGAAGATAAAAATTTTATTTTATAACAAATAATTTAGAGCAACTATAAAACTGTAAAAATAAATATTTCATAAAAACAGTTTTCTATATTTTAATTGTTCGAAATTCACTACAAGTTAGATCAAAATTTATTCAATGTATGCAATCATCAAATATTATATATATTAAATATATATTCAATATATATCATTAAATATTATGAAATGTTAGAATCACTTTTTTTCATATTCAATACCAGGTCCACTTATATGGAATTAAAAATCGATTGAAATTTATCGGTCAAGTGATAACTATTGCGAGTATAACTCAATACTCAACTAGAATACTTATCTGTAGAAACTCAAGCATATCGGGAGGCGAAAGAAAAATCGATTAGCACACAGGAAATCAAGTTAACCTTCCAGCGGGCGCGCTTACGCAAATTTTACGACATATCGTGCATCGTATTACATATATATCGTGTTATTTTACAAAAATAAATACAACTTTTATTTATGTTATCTGTATCTATTAGCCTAAAATCAAACAAAGATTTTATAAATAAAATTGCACTTAAATATATAAAAGAACGATATAAATATGTAATACGATGCACAATTCAAGTATCTTGCAAACGCGCGCACGCTGGAAGGTTAAACAACACTTTGATAAAAACCGCTTTTCAATCACAATTTTACGACATATCGTGCATCGTATTACATATATATCGTGTTTTACAAAAATAAATACAACTTATTTATGTCATCTGTATCTATTAGCCTAAAATCAAACAAAGATTTTATAAATAAAATTGCACTTAAATATATAAAAGAACGATATAAATATGTAATACGATGCACAATTCAAGTATCTCTTGCAAACGCGCGCCCGCTGGAAGGCTCAATAACACTTTGATAAAAACCGCTTTTCAATCACAATTCTATTACTGCACTAAAAAGTGAATTTAATTTTAGAAGTTTTCTACATTTTAGTATTTGCTAGAAATTAATTGACAATTAAGTTCTGAACATTTTTAAAAGTTGTCATCGAGAAAGCAAAATTTCAAAATCTAACACAACAGGAAGCGAGTTAAAGATCGATTCCATATTTACAAACATGAAACAAAGTCAAGTGAAACAAAAGTTTTTATGCAGAAGTGAATTGTGAAACACGCATCAAGTCTGCAAACTAAAAAATATTCACATTCCTACAATAACCAAACTAGTCTTTACGAGTACGAAAGAGATTTTTTAAGTATTTATAATCTCAGTGTAGCAAGTACACCAATTTTTTAAAAAATACGCAAACATTTATTTACTTACCCTTTGAATATCCAAAAATAACTTGAAATTAATAATTTGAGAACGAATTGTTCTTTAACAATGATTTTTAAATCAAAAATTTGAAATGGTGACTAATCTTAAGTCAACAAAAACTAAATTTGAATTTATTAATAAAATATTAATGAAAACTTCGCAACTGGCGAATAGTAAGAAAATTATTATATATATATATATTATATATAAATATATTTACAAAGATATGAATATAATATAAGGCATTAAATTTGAGAAGAGAAAAATAACATCAATCGCACTAGAAAAAGCTATAATACGCAATTATCACGTTTGAAATATCTCAATGATTTTGTTTTCTTTCGATGCCAGTTCAAACATGACAATTGATAAAAAGTTGCCTCGGGGATTAAAAATGTAATTTTATTTCAAAAAACTATGTTTTAACTTAATTAGCTGTTAATTAGCTGCCTTTGAAAAAAAATCGGAATATTTCTTAAAATATTGAGCATTTCTTACAGTTTTGGTCAAAGAAAATTCAGAAGGGACGCAACGGTGTCCTGCGATCCTTTTCAATAAAGGTGCTTTTCACGCTAGATAGTTTCATTTTCCCGTCGTTTTAGACATCACAATATCCTCGGCTATCCGTTTCTTAAGCGGCAGAGAGTTTGAGGTTGGATTGGATTCGATATTAAATTTTATTGGCACAAAAGCTAGTATTGCTATGCTGCGCCATACTCGAGGTATGCGATAGAGATACCTCGGGGTCTATGCTGAATTTCGAATCCCTTACGAAGCAAAAGAAAAGTTAGGGGTTCGAATGATCTTTTAAATGAACTTGTGACCAATGATTCTGTGAAAAGGATCACTACTTTCTGTCAGTGTTTGAATAGCATTTGCATTCGAATTATTATTTTCAACACAAAAATATTTGCGTCCTATATTTGAATGCCTTTTATAAAAGCAATCTTTGTTTAATAGCTCAGAAAAAAAGACATTGTTACATTATATAATTCTTAGAAAATGATTTTTTTGTTTCTATTCTCTTTATATCAGTTTTCCTGTACATAGAATTTTTCTTATACATAAGAAAACGAAATATTAATCAAATTTTTTATAAAGAACTTCCAGAAGAAATATAAAAGATTTGTCATTCTACAGGTTGAATATTATCACTAGAATATTTAAATGCTTTTCAAATCGTTTATATCTCGTGAAACTCACTCTATTCATTAACCCTTTGTGTACAGGTAACTTTTTAGAACACTCAGCTCAGGTTGGCGCACTTTATACGCCATCCCATTTTTTCCAACTCTGTGCTTATGTAATTATATAAAACTTTATTTTTCATAGTGTAATAATATTAGGGGTTTGAATGGATGGATAATATACACATTTGTGTCCAAATTTTAGCCGCTATTCTCTTCTTTAGCTGGATTTCCTACAGCTCAATCTAGAGATCGGTAAACTGTGGCGCACATTATACGCCGCACCTGTCCGCAAAGGGTTAAAAAGGATTTAATCAGAATCACATTACCCAGCTGGCTGTTAGAAATCGACCCTCACTTTCCGTATTAACGTCATGACGACTATCATTCAGCTTTCCGGGGTAATTTGTCATAAATATGGAACCAAATATCCGTTTCAGTTAAATTTTGTAGGCATATTCCTCAGAAACTGAGAGCCTTTAATATTTTTATTTACTTGCAATTCAAATGCAGCTAATTGACGACGTGTTTTATGCACACTGAAATATTTTTAAATCGGTACAGGCTGCGCTGCTTAATGCGGAACGAAGGATTGATTCATTCGAATCCAAACATCGCTTGCCACCAAATGAATTAGAGAGAGGAGGGGGAATTTTGCATCGCATCACGTCCAAGAAACTTTCTAAAGGAAGCGCAGCATGATTCTATTCATTCGTGGTTGCGTAAGCTTTCTCTGAATAGATTCATGGAGCGGAATAACACGATTCTGATTCAAATTAATAAACCAAATCTTACGATTTCATTTTTAAAGAAATCCCTTATTCCCTCACACATGAATGCTGCTACCCAAAGATCTGTCTTGTAAACGGCCTTATTCACAATCCATGGTTAAACCTTAATCAGCGGTTAAATGATGGTTCTGCTCACAGAGAAAAAGAATCGGAGGTCTCACTCCGCAATTTGATCAGCGCCCCCACTCGCCATCCAAGAGAACTAGCCACATCGATAACCGCCGTTTCAAACGGAACACCAATGTCGCCGCCATGTTAGCTGTGTTGTGTTCGATGTCGATCTTAAGAACAAGTAAGTGTAATGTGTGTTTCCTAACTTACTATCAAAGTCGATTTAAGTTAATCAAAGATTTGTAACATTTAGTTTCACTTTCATAAATAAAATAATGAAGTTTATTTTGTTCGTGCAATATCCGTTGTCTAAAACTTCTCATCCTAATGGAATAATACTGTTGACGCAGTATGCAATGTAGGAAAAATGTATGCATTCCTGTATTTTTATAGATTTATATTGCTTCTTAATAATATGACCTGGAAATAAAAACAACCGGTAAGACTTAAGTTTGATGTGCGGTTTCCCGCCAAGTTGAGCATTTACCCTATAATATTGTAATAATAAAATAGTGTAATATTAACTAGACAACAGAGATTCTTAATCAGCTCTTACATCCAATAGCATTTCACAACAGACCGTTTTTAAATTAGAAAGATTTGTGTAGGATATAACTAAATATACTTAATACACAACCCAAAATTACTTTCACTTTCAGCACAAAGAATAATTTTCATGTTGTAAAATTCCATAACACAAAACAATCTGAAGATGTTAGAAAACTTTATCTTAATTTCTACAATATAGTTATGAATGTATTATTAAGTACATAATTTGTAATTACTGCGGTATTTATATTAACATAACAATGGAAACCGCACATCAAACTTAAGTCTTACCGCTCCAGTTTTGGCCACATTAAGAGAAAATTTGAATTGGAATTTTCACAGTGGATGACTGTCTAAAGCTTTTTAAGTCATATTTACACTATTCTTTAGTAATTTTCTTGCCTTTCTGTTAATTATAAAATCTTTCTCTGGAAAAATTTATATTTTGAGTTATGAATACTTAAATAATTTATCCCAATTTGTACCAGTTTTGGCTATCTTGCACCTGTTTTGGCCACTTCTATGCTCCAGTTTTGGCCACATTAATATCATACTATGTAACAGGCAACAATGAATATTAAGCAAAAATAAAGCATTTTTTGCAGTATGTATTTTATTATATTATTTTCATATTTTACAAACCATATTTTTTTAAATGATTTTGTAGAAACTTAAAATAAAATATACATTAGTTGATTTTAGCTGCAAGTTTGAGTTAAAGAGGCAGGAAGCAGAAAACAAGCATTTAACTTGGTTGGTAATATACATGTTGTATAATACTTGCATAAAAATTTGTTTTTTTAAGGGGGGGGGGGGTAAATTTTTATGCAAACACTTAAAGCACGCCTTTAGGAAATTTTAAAAAAATGAAGTTTTTCATTAGTATCAGTATTGCATGCCTGTTTGGGATTATCTAAAACACTTGTTTCTTCACCTAGGAGCTCTTCGACTTCTTAAACTAAGTTCTGCTTTTTTGTCATCTATGATATTTGCCTGTGTTTTATTAAAAATCTCTGCCTTATAACTGATTCTAGGATGCTATTATATAAAAGGATTATATCACTTTCTGCCTGGCCTTCCATTTTGAAACTGACATTCTATTTTACTGGCCTGGATATCTTTTGAATAGATCAAGAAGTTTGTCTTTGACAATTGAAAATCCCATTCTTGCAATTCCCAAAATGTATTCTTCCAACTGATTTTTTACCTCAATTCTTTAATACTGCATGAGAATTACCATGCCCACCATAGCCGGAAAATGATGCCCTCCCCTGTAATTATGTGATGTAAGGTGGAATGAGGCATTCCATAAACTTTGCTTATCTTTACTGCAGGCTTTCCATTTTGATTGTCATTAATTGCATTTCAAACTTTAGTTGGAGAATAGCAAAATCTTTTGATCGAAATATCACCTGACTTCTTATATTTAAATTGGAATTTTTGCCACGTAAAATCAAAACAAAACTAAATTAGTTACTTTTATTTTATCCTGATATTCTTAAAAGTATTTTA
>BGPR01031937.1:642-17765 GCA_013235015.1 Araneus ventricosus | reverse complement strand
AACAAACAGAAATCAGAAGAAAACATAGAATATTTACATAAGTAAATATTCTATGTTTTCTTCTGATTTCTGTTTGTTGCTTATTCTGAATAAAGTGTCAGTCAAAACTTCATTAAATTGTTTGAAAATTATTTTGTATTTGTAGTAATTATAAATATTTATTTTTAAAGTTATTTTAACAAACTTTGATTTCCTTTTACTCTATTTGCTCTGCAAAAATTTAGACCCTTAATGGAATACAAAAAAAACTTTCTTTGACTGATTTTACCGATTTAGATCTACAAATATATATTTCTTCTAAACAATCAAGTCTTATTAGGAAAATATTAATATATGATTTTCTGCATTTATTTTTATAAAAATCTTTTTAAATTTTTGTTTCTATTTCTTTCTATATTTTTATCAATCGTGAAACTCGTAAAAAGCCTACTAAATGTGTTCTATGAACGTAAAAAGCGCTAGGAAAACGATCTAGAAGCCTGAATGTCCATGAGCGAGACATCTGGAAGTTGCTTTTCCTGCCGAGCATATTCCTCGCCAGGCACCAGGTAGCGCTGCGGTCGTTGGTTAACATTACGTCTATGGAAGTGTCCCTTATTCACGCTGTACATTCTTTGACTCTTCTGAACTCCCTTCTAAACTGGTTTTTCTTTCTAGGAGGCCCTGGTCGAACCCTAGTGTGCCTTGCTGCCGAAGAGCGCCATTTGGATTTCGAACCTTGTATTGGCAACTTTCTTGAAAAGTAAGTACCTTTTTATTGATTGTCTATTCAAGCCTCTTTTTATATTCAAAGATATATTAGTTAAATGATCGTTCAAACTTATTAAATGACGTGATGTATCTTAAACAGTGAATTTCAAAAAAAAGCACGTGCTGTCAGTGACAAATTAAAAAAATTATTTTGTTTCTTTTTTATTCTCGTTTCTCAGCATAAAAATTGCTTAAATAAATTATTTCACTAATCTGTTCAGAGTCGGTTTAGACTTGCTGTGGTCCCTAGTAGCCTTCATTGCTTGCCAGGGGGGGGGGGGGGGGCTCTGAAGCCTGCTTAGTATGAGACTCGTTATCCGGAGGACACATCTTGTTCCGGCTGAGGTAAGAAGGGGACATTGAAGTAGATGGGGGGGATATAGCTGATCCGGAGGACAGATTTTATTCCGGCGTGGTAGAAAGACGGCTTGCTGTATGGTTACCTTCTAGAAAAACGTTTTCGCCAACAGATGGAGGATTCGTTTATTCGCCAAAAATGGGATGTATTTTTCTAATGCTTGCATGCATTTGAGTATCAGTTCTCGGGAGTAGTAGTTGCATGGCGAAGCTAGGCCTTATACAGGCGTATTCTTATTTAATAAATTGATAATAACCTAATGTAAATTGATCATGTAAACACAAAATTAAATTTTACGATTCTTATTTTTTGTTGGTATGTAAAATAATTATATGAATGAAAGTATGTTTCGTTGAGCATGAAAAGCATGAAGATCTTCTGCAGGGCGTTTTTTCTTTTTAATAAAATTACAATAAACTAATTCGATTTTATTATGTAAACAGATTTAAATTTCATGCATTTTATCTTATATTGATTTGCGAAATATAACCCTGAATGTTTGTACAAGACTTTGAAATGAAGGTTTTCATTTTAATAAAAGCTATAAACAGTGCTTTCTTTCTTGCACTATGGCTGTGATCAATTTGTTCCTTCGGAAGTATTTTAATGTCTTTTATTCGGTTTATTAATGGTATAGAATATTAAAAATGCATTTTAGTACACTAAACATAGTTTAATTATTCTTGTTGGCAAATGTACATATAATGTATTTGTATTTTAAAATTTGCGACAATAACACTTTTAATATATTTAGTTTTTAGAAAGTTAGAAGAAAGAAAATTAGATTAAAATTTAATTAAATGTTGATAAAATTAGATTAAGTAGCAAATTTCAGTACACTTTCATAGGCGGTAAATTTAAATATTATTGTGAAGTTAAAGTTAAGTGATCAATTACTGTTCATTTCATTTATTTTATTTAGTAAGGAAGAGGAAATATTATGAATTTGAAAAAATTGCTTCTCTTTTCGATTACATGTATTGACTATCCCCAAATTTTCTTTTGTTTCTTATATGCCTTATTTTATAATCAAAACTCCATAATGCTAATAAATTTGCCAAAAAACGCAAAGTTCTACTTTATAATTATATATATAACAACAGAAACTTAAGTTCAGCTGGAATGTTATTTTTAGTTAAAACAAACTAATTGTTTATGAATTTAATGTAGTATTCACAGTTTATTTATTCTAGGTAATATAATAGAATTTTCAATTAATACTCCTATTTCAAATTGCTTGTTCTTCCATATTTAAAAGGCATTTATTGAAAAAGTTTACATTTTCCTCTAGGAAATTATCTGTCTCAATAAATGGAAAATATATCATATCCCGTTTGGAGTTTCACTTGGCAATTTTTCATGAAATGGAACAGTGATTTGTTTCATGGTATACATAATAGAATTGAATCGAAAGTACGGAAAAAAGGGTAGAAATTCTTTTTTTTGGCATGGGCGGGAAAGTTGTGTCTTAAAATATATTAGTTATATAATTTTTTTATTGAAATTCATTCTAGCGATTGCCCCAAGCGCCTCTCAAAGAAATGATTAAAATGGAATTTTTTTTGAAATTTACGATTTTTTTTTGTTTTTGTTTGAAATTATTTTTGTCATGATTGGAAAGGTTGTGTCTTAGGTAAGTTTATATATTTTTCTATTGAAATCCATTCATGTCTTCCAGTACTTTAAAATAGTTAAAATATTTTTTGGGGGAAAATTCTCAAAAAAAATATTTCAAAATTTCAACTGGCATAGATTAAGAAAGTTTTGTTTAGGGTATATTAGTTTGCGTTTTTTTATTATTATTAAAGTTCATTCACTTATCTTCTGGTGGCCCAAAAGTCCCCAAAAAAAAAGTTAAAAATTGACATTTTTTACAAATATATAATAAAATTGAATTAATAGAAAAAATATTTGAAAAGGATTATTCAAGTATTAAAGGTGTGAACTTATAAATATTTATAATTTTATAATAATACAGTATAAAATTTAATAGTCAAAACAATAAATCCACAAAACTTAAAGGTAGACTTGATCATGGTTTGATTCTGTGTGATTTGAAGTTTGTATTTCTGAGAATTAGTATTTTTGGTGATATAATGGACTTCTGGATTGTATCTATTCAATATGAAGCCGTGTCTCTTCTCTTCTCCATATACACTTTCCGACGCTTCAAACGCACTGAAAACACCTTTCTACAGCTTGGGTATGGCATGGATATTTTGACCATTCCACGTCCTAGAATTTTTACCATGTCCTCTATTTATTCGTGGCACATTCATCAAAAGACGTGGTTCAAATGTCCAGCTCGTTTGCCAGTTAATAAGTGCATCCTTTGCTAGGTCGAATTTTTGGTACTTGGAAAATTCTTATTCGTGATCCTCTGTTTTCATTTCCTAGCACAAATTAATACGTGAGTGCTAAAAGACTATATTCTCTCTGTTATCTGAGAATTGACAAGAGCAAATTTTTTGGATGACAAAAAAAGCTATTTCGTTGAATAAAGTAAGCATATATTTCTTAAATTGGGTTTTAAATATCTAAATATGAAATAAGTCTCCAAATATGCAGCCTTCTGTTATGGAGGGCTTTGTCTTGACATGGAACCATACAGGTTACATAACTTCATAATATATGTTGCAAGAATAATAAGATTGTCAGATGGTTTTCTGTGACACATACAACCCTTAAAATTCTATCTACGCAGTGGTATGAGTGAACAACTGAACCAGGCTTTCTTATTACCAGAGTCAGAGAATAACATTCACCGCGTGATATCCTTCAAACAAATATCTATAGATATTGCTGATCATTGCTGAGAAACATTCTATCTATATTATGTGGCATATTCTCCACTTTTATTGAAGAAAAGGTTACAGGTAACTCATCGCATTTTGGTGCTTTGCAAGTGATCGACAAAAGTTCTTTAGGACTGTTGCCTTGCATCAAAGATTTGGTAGATGACGGAGGGTAACTCTCATTTTGCTTGAAGCAAACAAATTCACCATTACTATATAGTCTATGAGACCAGTTCCATCAAGAGAATAATACCCCTCCATGCCCAGTATTAACATTTGTTCCATCGCATCCATTACTGTTATCCCATTTAATCGCATATTATATGTTCAAAAATTAGTATTACTTCTTTTTATGGCTTTAGCTCCTCCTGTTACAGTAACATATTGATATGCAGTGGGTTGTTTACAGGGTTTGTTTAGACAAGTTACTCCTCTTTCATTAGTCTTTGGGTAGTACCTTGTGTCCTTCTTGAGTGCTTTATTGTTGTCTTTCCTCCCCATCGAAATATAATCCGGTTAAAAGGGCCAAGACACTGTTAACTTATTAGACTTTGCAGCTGCATTTACTTTTTTTACGCTGTCTACAGATTTTGTTAGGATCTACCACATGTGAGCCTCTCCTTCGTGTGCAATTCAATGTCTTGTAGAACAACTTTGGCAAAATGAAGTAGCTGTTCTATCTGAGCCTCCATATCGATCACATTCCATTGTTAAGATTAAAAAAATCTAAACGATTTTATGATTGATATTTAGGTAATTCCATCCGTATCTGTATGCAAGGACGAAGACATAGTGTTAGCTCAAGTAGCTCCATTGATTGAGCATAAGGCAGCATCAGTTTTAACCATTTTGCGTTTTATTCTTTTTTGTCTTCCATCTGTTTTCTTTTTTTCCTTTTCTCTTTTTTTCAGTAGTAGTACTTTACTTCTCCAATAACCATTTTTCTTTCCACAATATTCGATCTTTCATAAACAATCAGCTCAGCAATTGGAATGTTCATGTCTTTTTTAAATTGTATCGAAATTTGTACTTACAAAATGTAGTATCGAACAAACGATATTTTTTTTCGAGTAAAGTAATTTTTCCAATTTTTGTTGGTATTTTTTCAGCTAACCCTCTTCTCTACGTTTCTCCTTGTAAAATCGTTCTTTAACACATTTAATTTTTGATTTTTAATTCTCGAAATTTGTATAAAACTTTTGCAAATATTTAAGCGTTTAGGGCACCGGAAGATATTAAACAAAGTTGAAAAATTTTGCAAAATATACTGATACTTAAAGACAGCTTTTGCCTATGCCGATTTTATGCACACTTTGAATTTTCGATCCACCTAATGCATAATTACTATAATACAATAAGTAGTAGCTGTTGCTGCCAATTTGTTTAAAATCTTATATCAAACAAACAGAATTTTTTACTTTCAACTATTCCATTGATAGTTTTTTTGCCTATAGGTGTCACCAAGAACTGTTAATATAAGGGAAAGATTTTTGCAGTTATTTTACAATTATTACATTGGAGTCAAGGTGGGAGTAAAATGGGTAGTCAAAATATATGGCTTACAAAACAACAGATTTTAATTATATTTGATACTTTTGAGTTGGGGTATTATAGTTAGCTATTCTGACTTCCATTTCCTCAGCTGATATTTTTTTTCACAGTTTCCTTTATAAGTGAATTCGTGGTAACACATTAAACTGAAGTGGACAAGATTATGTATATTATGCGTCCTTTCACTTCCAGGATCTTTTTTATTGAATTCTTATTATAATGATATAATATCTTTTTTTTTTTTGTTGACATTTTCTGCTTCAACTTGCGAGAAATAAGGAAAAAAAAAAAAAGCCCTCCTTTTTTAGTCTTATATTTAGAAAACTGGGTATATGGTTGAGCCAACATTCTGCATCTTATGTAGGATAGATACAACATTTTTTTCTTTAAATAAATTATTCATTTATTATAAATTGAAATTAATAAAACATAAATATTTCATATCATAACTAGTTAAAAAAAATCCTGTACGCAAGGATCAGAAAAATTACAGTTTTTCTCTCATGAAGGAGCGCATAATTGTTTAATCTTTTAAAACTTATGGCAAGATGGTTTTCAGAGTGTATAGTTAAAACTTAAAAGCAGTTCACGCAAAATATATAACACTTTCTTTGGCAGATGCCGAAAATTTGCAACCAGATGTTTCTGTTCTCTCTTGTATGCCTTCAAATTTCCAAAACATGTCCTTTTTCATCCAAAATTGATCCACAAAGCACAATTTCTTCAGCATACAAAGAGATTTGAAATGAAGACAAAAATATCACCAAAGCTTCAAATTCCACACAACTGCATACATGAATAATTCAACAAAAATACAAATGTGTACAGACAAGTGCTGGTGAACTTTTAACAAGTGAAGATTAATAAAAAGGCTAAAAATTGAAAGAGAAAATAGCAATCATAATTTTCTTTCCAGAAGAAGTATAGGAAATATTACTGAAAATACAACTGTGGCAGAATCTAACAGTGGGTCCTAAAATTAAATCATTTTATTGAGGAGAAAAACAAGCCCGTTCATTGGCAAAATTATGGCTGTTGAAGGAGATACCTATAAAATGAAATATTTGAAAAATTTAGATGGGACACAAATTATATCAAAGATGAGTCATATAAAACAAATTTTGAATGAGCCACAATTTAATTACAGATATCATTAATTTTTTTGAATAAGCAAGATATACAGAAACATATGTTGGATGAAAAAACCCTATTTTATTTTGCAAATTTACTGTTTTAATCTGTACCTTTTAAATAAATTAATAAAAAACTTTTTAATCTGACTTTTACTGTTATATCACTGTACTGTAAAAAAAATAATTTATTTTTAATATTTATACTGTATCAGATTTATACCCATTTCACTTTGAGGTAAAATGGGTATGTACAAAACTATATGGTTAAAACTATCTCCCAGGAAACATATATATATCAAATTACTTAATTTTTTATGTAATATATATAATCTTGAAAAAAGGTTTAAAGTAATGTTTGATATTACTTCTTAAGTGAAAAGAAGCTAAAGTAGTGTATTTTCTACCCATTTTCACCTGACCCTATACATGATATAATTTGTGTGTGTGTGAAATAAATGCATGCCCAATGATACCATTGGTAGTACAAACAGTAACATTGAATTTTAGGAAGGTTGAATAGCAGATTCCCATGAATGCATGGCTTAAATGCATTACTTAGAATTACATTTCGTCTATAAATCGTTTCGAGATTCTATAAAATATTATTTTTGTGCAGGAACCCTTTACTACTTAGCTAGCTCTCAAAGAGATAGATTAAATTCATCTCACTTAAGTACCGACATCTTTCAGGTGCAACGAGTTCAACGGATTTTATATAAGTTGCTCTATATATCTGCCTTTTGCGGTTATAAAAGAAAAGAATTATGCTACGTCTCAGCATGTGCGTTTTTTTTCTCTCTCTTTTCTCTCTAAAAGGCAATTTATTCAAAAATTGAAGAGAGTAGAAATTGCTTCGTCGGATAAATGGCTTTAATTTACAAGTTATAAGCATAAAATACAACAGTAACAGCTATTTCGAGCAGCCTGCTTATGTTGCGTTTTTTTGTTGATATATCTGAATCATTTTAAGTTATAAGTTGAATTTAGATGAAACCAGCTGGTCGCTGAAGGCGGCTAGTATTCAATATAACAGAATATTTACTAACTACAAAATAATATTCTTACATTTTAACATATATATTATTCAACCAGATGAATAGATGCCTTGTTATAATAATGGTATAAAATATGCTGTTACTGCACTAGAATTAAATACAAACAATATCTTATGTATATGTCAGCTAAGCACCATAACATTATTATGTGAACTACTATAAAACTCAGTTTTAAATTAATAGCAAAGGAATAAAGCTCTTTTTTTTCCGGAATTGTAATGTAAAAGACGATGGCAAATCGCTCTTGATGAAACGATGTAAATGATGAAATTTTATTAGCAGTAGAAAGTAAATTGTAACATATGCTAAAAATATTTTTTATTGTTTTCATTATTGAAAAATTTACTTGAACAGCGAAATTGAGTATCAATAAAAGTTAAATTGTTCTGAATTTTTTTAAATGTTGTAATAATGTTTTTCGATAATACTTTCTGAAGTTATCCGGAGAAACGTTCACATTTAGCAATTTTAATGAAACTCTAATGAAAAAATTATTCAGAAGTGCACATTTCCACCCTACTAAAAGTATGTTTGTGTCACATTTGGTAGCTGTAGGGTCATATTAGAACCATGGAAGTACTTAACAGATAGATACAATTACTTTTATTAGATTAACCTTATTATAGAATTATAAGAAACGCAGGCAAGTTATTAAACTAGGCAACTTACTATCTATGGGTCCCACAACTGGAAAGTCCCAGAAACCTCAATATGTTTTATTTATACTTTTGAGTAATTTAAATTTAAGTTCTTTTATTTAATGTGCAAATACTACCATTGCATTCTAAAACATATTCAAAGTAAAACCAAGTATTGTTTTAAATTTGTTATTTAATATATTCCAGAGTGTTACTTTTACCAAGGTTTATCACATCGTTTTGTAATGCTAAAAATATGCTGTTTTATAATTTAAGAAAAATGTAATCTATTATTAAATAATTATTTGGATTATAACACAATAAAAATGTCTAAAAGGTCGGTAGCAGCCAAATTTAAAATTTACATTTCTTTATACGCATTATACTGGGAACCAAATCTCTTGAGATGTGATCAGATGATATGACGACTGAAGCTGATTTTCATTTTTTTTTTTCTTTTGTACATATTTTTGTGTCAAAAAAGTCTACACAAAAACAATTTATTGAAATGGTCGTTTATCTGATTGATCTCACTCCAAAATACTATCCAATTTTATTAAGTAAAGAAATAACATTAAGATTCAAAACCCTTATAAGTAAAGGGAATTTCATGTTCAAGCGAAGTGTGAACATGGTAACATGACAATGGCTCCCCCCAATGGTTCTTATTATTCTCTGGCCTTGCGTTTCGACAAACGAATGACAAAGGCAATAATAGATACATTTGTAGGTAAGTAGTAGTATCAAGAAACGAAAGATAATATGAGCAGATTTACGAGTCCATTTCCCCCCCTCCATTGCCGCTGCCTTTGAAAAACTTTCCCAAAACACCTCAGGCATAATCTATTGTACATTCTTATCATAGAAGCAATAAATCAGTCATGTGCAGGAAAAGCCATGTGAGACATGCATTGAAGACAGCCAGTCCCCGACTGTACCCCCTGCAGATCTCATCACGTCCAACTTTCCTCAGTGATTATTTACAGAGCAGATTGGGCATTTGTATAGCAAACAAAATGTGCTTATGCTAAAGAAGAAAGAAACACGCGTACTGATGCTAAATGAAGAAAACGCGTGGCCCACCGATTACAGAGCAATACATACATTAACCAAGTTTCTAGCATTTCCATTCTAGTAAGCGGAAGATCAGAAATTGTAAGATTTTGCGGGCAGAAAGTAGGTAGCCTCTGTTTGCTCAAGTAAACCTTCAAAGAGAACATGATAAAAATATGATGAAAGTGACACTTTTGAGTGCTGAATGTAGAAAATCTGTTTACTTCAATCCACAGATACACATTCCCCATCAGGCATTTCATTAAGTGCTGGGGAAAACAAATAAGAATAAACGTGCTTTAATTTTCAAATAATGGGGTTAAAAAGAAAGGATTCAAATGAAGAGGCAACTGCTTAGGATCCCAAGAAGTTTAAATATTTTTAAAATCATTTCTGTGATAAATTTCTTTCTCTTGCACTTTCAATTCCAAATTTGATGTGCTTGATTTTATTCACATCAAAAGCAAGCATCGTTCAAATTTCAGAACATAAATCTTGTAGTGTTTTTTTTTTTTTTTCATGCTTCCAAATTCCCTTGCTGAATCAGTGTAATTGCTTTTATTATTAAATCCAGCCAAGCTCAAACTTTGCATTAGAGTATTTAGTTTGTGTTAAAATTTTACATTTTTATCATTATCATTTAAATTATTTTTTAAAATTAAATTAATTTTCACGCAAGACATCAGAAACAAACTTACTTAAAAGGTTATCCGCTTCATTGAATGTTTTGATTTCTTGTCACTTGAAAATTGATTATCTAGGGAATAAAACAAAATGAATAAAATATATCTGATGTTTTAAAGTTGGGCCTAAATTTGCATTACCTATATACGCCTCAATTGGTAGCCGCTGTTAGCAGAGGCTTAATTCTGCCCTGTATGATGATGTTTTAGCTGGATTGTCTGTCTTGTCTTCCTCTGACTTGATTATATCAGCCGTTGCATGCCATAACAATTTTACATCAGGAGCTTTAGGAAGAATGCCCAGTTCAGATTCACCAAGCTTTGTAGGGGCCCTTAAGTAATCAAGTTTGAAATTTACTTTTCCTTTTAAACTTCCGAAAACCAGAATTTTTTTACTTTGGTAATTTATATAAACGGTTTATGTGCAATGTTACGACAAACTGAAATGGAAAAAAACATCTATAAGATAATTTGGTTTTCAATATATCCTTTGATATAAAAAATTTCAACTTAAATGTAATTTTAAATGAAATAGTAATATATATATATATATATATATATATAATATCTTTTAACCCATTCTAAATAGTTAATAATTGCTTTGCCCGGAGGCTGTGGGTCATTTGCCAATTGAAAAAAAATATTGGACGATACTGATCTGCAAATAAATTTGAAAGCTTGAAAAAATCCACAAAGCCCGATGTTCACAAGTTTAAAAAATAGCAGTTTTAATTAAATTACGAGTATTTCGCCTATTTTGCAATCAGCCCTGAGATATCAGACTAAAATCACTATAATGTAAATAAAATGAAAATGAAAATTGTGGCTGGAAATTAAAGTCAAAGAAAGCATTTTGAATCTGTAAACTTTAATTAAGATTGGTAAAAACATACTAGTGGTATTTGATGAAACAATACAATTGGATTTATAATTTTATTATTACATCATTATTTATATATTGTGTTTTAGAAATTAATTTTCAAAATTTATTAAAATTTAAAAAAATCTTGAAATTCGAATTACGAAAGCGTATTTTGAATTTTAAAGGAGTATGAAAATGTTTTTGTGCGCTATTATGATCAAGTATTGAGAGAAAAAGGTATTATTTCTCTTAATTTTAGTTAATTAAAATTTGATTAAAATGTGAAAAGCCATCGCTCAGTGAGCACTAAGCAAGTAACGTCTCGAATTTGGTAGTTCTTTCCCAACAGTATTACATCTCGCAGTTTATAGAAAGTATGCCAGCCTAAGAACATTGTCGTGTTTAAAACAAACACAGGACTGAAAAACCAGGAAAGCAATGAAAATAATAGTATTTTATTACAGCAAATGAAGAATACTCAGGAAATTATAATTAGAACTAATTTTTTAAAATTTTTTAAAATTGGTAAAACATAAAGTAATAAAATTGGAATCATTAAGAAGATCTAATTCAGATTTCAAAATGAAAAATCTAAAAAAAATTGAAGATAATTTTCACATTGTATTCTTAAGAAAGGAAAGAATGCGACTTTTAATTAAACAGTAAGAAACTGGCATGATTTTCCTTATATTTATCTAAGAAAATATTATTTGGAAAATAATATTTAAAAAATATTTTTTAAAAGTTTATTTGAAATAAAAAAATTGCACAAATGAAATAAACATTCAGTAGAATTAGACAAAATGTAAAAACGAAATGCCGAGGAGTTCTAATGGGATAGAAAATCTATATATAGAGCAAAGGTGAGGGTGATGAATAAAATATTATAAAAGAACACAAGCGCGGCGACTGCGCAATTAATGCAGATTCAGGGTGTTGTGGAAAAATATCAATGTCAGTTTGGATAGATGTGATTTGCTAGTGGATGGTGGATATATAGACTTTAAAATAAAATCATTTTGTACGATAACATTTCCTGAAGTTTTCATAAGAAAAACATAAAATTTTGCTTCATTATAACTAATTAAAGATTTTTTTTTTAAATATGGCACAGGGGCACGCCCTACAAAGTATTTTAATACAGCGCTGTAGAGCACACCTACAAACACACATATTTAGTAATTTGTTAATAGTAGAAGTTATATGACAAAAAAAAGCATTTGATCGGAGGTTATTCCTATCAACAAACTATGCCATATTTTCTTGCATTAAACTCGTCAAGTAACCTATCATTTTGCAACAAACTGTATCTTAGAGCAGAAATACGATTAAAAAAAATATTTATTTAAATTTTACACCAAAATATTTTTTGGTACCTTTTAACTGCTGAAACTTTTTTCATTTAAATAAAAAAAATTAGTAATGAAATAAATCCATGAATTTCTGGAAAGAGTATAAAATTAGATTCGCAGAGGAAAGAAGGCTTCACTGGATTCTTGGCGTTTTAAAACTTAGGAATGGAAAGGATAAAGTTTCACAAGAGAAAGCGCGTACTTACAAATCTAGTAAAACCTACATTGGCCGAATGGCTGATCAAAATAGTTCCTGTTAGCGCCTCTGAACGGCGATACCTTCTATCATCATCCACAGGCGCTAGCAGGAACCATACTCGTTCGAGAACAGGTTAGAGGGAGGTAGAATGTGTCCTCAGTTAACGCTACCCGCTAGTATGTACTAATATAAGCTTCGATTTGCAAGTCATAACAATTTCGTCTACTTTTAATAACTATACTGTATTTAATTAATTTTAATTGAGTTTTATATTTTACCATTATATAATTTTATAATTAGTTCCATTGTTTTATTTGAGGTAGAAGACGCTTTGAATTGTCTCTTTCATAAGCGTAATAACTCTGCCAAATTTAAAGTTATGTTTTATATATCATTTCTAATCTTATTATCTGTGTATGTATAATAACAATTAAATGTACCTTATACTTACATTTTTTATATTTGGTCATAGCATAGTATTTTGAAGTTGAAAATTTCCCAGTTGAATTTTTTTTTGCTCTCCCCGAAGCGTTGTGGGAGATTTGCTGTGCTACTGCTCTCTCCAAGCAGACGCTTGCTGGACTATTCAGAACCTTCAACAGCTGGTACCGGCCCTGTCATCTTAACCTCTTGGTTCCTCTTCGACGGTGTTGTCGGATCTTTGCTGTTTGGTCTTCATCCTCTGCTCTGCTGGAGTCGTTGTGCCATCCCGTGAAGTGGCTACTCAAACCCAAGAAGAATTGTATGACTAGTTCTTAGAGGACTTGACCTACCTTTCCAGGAGACAAAATTTGATGCAGGCTTTACCTATAAGAACACTTCATGTTTTCATATATTGACTTTTTTTCTATAATCTAGACGTCTCTCTGGTGATCTGACTTGGTTTTTATAATTTTTCTTCACACTTTATTTTCTTCAGGTTTTCTGATTTCATGTTTTGGCGATTTCATTTCCTTTAAAATTGTCAATTGGATTTTATTGTATTCTAGTATAATTTTTAGTTTTTTGTAGTATTGTATATATTTCGTGTATCTGGATGGCTCTGGTGCTTTTAATTTGGTAACTTTTATCAGTGTCCAACATGAGTCAAAGACCACTTCTGGGAAAAAAAACTCCGAGGGGATTTCTTCAAGGACTTAATTAAAACTTCTGGAAAGATCACCTTGAAGACGATTGTTGGAAGTTCGAGAGAAGATTAACAAAATTGCCAAGATTTTTGAACAACATGTCAAAATGGAACTACTATAAACAAAAGATACGTAATGGAATTGCCGAGCATTTTATAGATTTGACGATCTTGTCAGGAGATTTTCTATGATTTAAAAGTTCTTAGACTTGAGTTGGGCTAATGAAAATGCGGTAAAATATAAAAGATATCTTGGTTCTAAGACTAAGATTAAAGACCTGGAAGCTAGAAATAAAGTGCAGATCAGAAATTAACTGAACAAGATTATCTCTCAGGTTGTTGATGAATGATGCAGTTGCTAAAATTAGAAAACAAGGTAATGAGGCGATGTTGAAATCCCCTGAAAGCTGTTATTTGAAACTGTCAATAAAATTAATAAGACCATAGAAATTAATGCTACAAGAGAGAACTTAAAAATAATTTAATCAAGAAATAACAATAAGATAGTAGATGATTTAAAACAAAAGATTGAAAGAGTATTATTCAAAACTTATGCCGATGTGGCAAAACAGAAAATTCCCCGTTCCAAGGTTTCCCACTGAGGAATTCGTGTTTGCTCCTTAAACCTCTTGTGGAAGTAAATCCGACTATCACTCAAATAAAACTTAATAACTAATTGCATTAACATCCAAGGGCAATGCACTCAGGATAACATCTATTGAGTGATGTTTGGGGGAGTGTTGGAATCATTTACGGCTAACGAAACGGATTTACCATCAAAGTGCTCCTTGAAGACATGCAGGATAATTACCGATGCATTTTGAAATTACTAGGCACAAAACGCAGAACACCAAGTGATAGTTTATAACATAGATCAGACAAAATGAAAGAACTTTGGAAGTCTTCTCCAAAGAAGTGCTTCCTTCATGACGCAAATAATGTACCCATGTTGAAGGTCGAATTTCCCATTCAGGCTTTTAGAATAAGAGGAGTCCGGCACTGGGTGGTCACGATTGACCCAGTATTTTTAAGGAACTTAGGTTGAAACCAAAGGCATTTTACTTCCAATTGGGTGGATCCGTTTTACTGAGTTCATTGGTATTAGACATTGGGACCTGTGGGGCCTTTGGCCCACGGCCAAATCTCATACTGTGATGATAAAGGGATAAGTCACCTATTTTGAAAACTGCAGCATGCTTAAACTAGAAATCATTCTTGCAGGGTGCCTAAATGCAAAAATTGCATAGTAGCCAATGAGAAAATTCAAAGACTAGCACACAATACACAGCGTGTTTGACAAGAGATGTGAATCTTATTTAAGGCAGGAAATGTGATCAAGCGAACCAATTATGAGTAATTAGGCAGCTCAGGAAATGCAGATTAACGTAAACCACTACAAATTGCGCGTTTCTGCTTTACAAACAGCCGATTAGGCTGGGTTTGGACTTCTTAACAATTCAAGAGCCTTACCACAATGAGGAACCCTTAAACTCTTGCTCTAAGGGAAAATTTACTGTTAAGTCTCATAAAATCTTTAATTATCATCTTAAATACTAGAACTCACTTAAAGCTTATACAAGGTTAAAACTGACCATATCATCATTTAGAGTTACACTTGAAAAACCTTATTTTAAATATCAGCAGTGTTTACTTTCCTCCCCACGATAATATTGACGACTCAATAAATGAATTTTTAACCTTTAATAGGTCCTTTAAATATAATTACTGGTGATTTAAAACTGTCGCTCCCCAAACGTGGGGATATAATCACTTGAAGACCATGGGGACGAAACTTATGATTCTCTGCTTTGGAATAAGCATCTGCAATATTAAGGGCATGGGCCTACTTTTATATCAGATTGTTTAAAACAGAGGTATCCTGACTTAACTATTGTTTCTTCTGCACTTATTGATAAAAGGTTAAGCAATGGGGAGTCTGGACATTCCTTTGCTTGACCATAGATATATTTACTTCAAGTTGGACTTTGGAATTTTCAGCCTTCACAGATTTCTACTTAAAAAACGGGTTACGGATCAAGAGGGGGTGACATTAAGCCGCATGTTGGTACTGACTCGTCATTTGAACTCTGTGCATTGCTTTGATTCCTTCTTCGTCAGGTTTATAGATATTGTCAGTGTCTTGCTAGCAAATATTCAAGAAAAAAAATATAGAAGAAGGGGTGGCTTCAAATTTTGGAATGACGGTCTTAGGACACTTGAAACACTACAAATAAGTTATACAAAATTTTTAAAAAGAAAAGAAGCAATCAGTTCCCTGAAGCTGAGGTCCAGGCCGCGAGGCTGATTATAATAGATCAAGGCCATTGCAAAACAACTTTTTTGATTGCAAAGAGAAAGTTAAGGAACATTTTTAAAACTACACTCATGTTTTGGATCTTTTAATATGGCTTTTGGAAAAAGCAAAAAAAAGTAGCAAATTCTGGTGAAACAAATGACAAATCAAATGCCCCATGAGAGAAAGTTAAATGCCTTTGGAACACTTTTTCCTTCGTCAACTAGCTTTAATGGATAGTATACTCTGGAACCAGAACACTTCCAAGAATTCACTGTGAAAAGAAGCCAAGGTCTTATTAACAATCTTAAGGAAGGAAAAGCCCTGAGATTGGACCGCCTGGATTATAGAATGGACTCCACATTTTGGTTTTAACCTAGTTTTAACTGCAATTTTTTATTTATGTTTTAGATTTAATTACTTTCCAAGATGAGGAATACAAGGTAGTTTTCCTACAAAAATATGGCAAAATCCTGAGCTGTGTAATGCCTACCATTGATCTGTCTCCTCCAACAATCAGCAGATTCTTGAGAGACTCTTTCATTTAAGATTTATCAAGCATCTTGACAGGAAACAATATCATTCGACAATCAATTTGGATTTAGGGAGGAAAAGCTGTAAATATCTATTATAACGACATAACAAAGGTGCAAAGGAAAACAGAAATCCAGCATAGTGCTGAACTCTCTTGATATTAATTCAGCATTTACTTAACAGAATTTAGTCAGTTCTTTTAGGACACTTGATTTGGCATTGCCAAATGTTTTTTAGAAATTTTATGTTACTTGGTTATAGGAAAGTTGTATTTTCGACGGTAGCCCTAACCAGGATCGAAGTTTGCACCGGAGTTGTCCTCAGGGCCTGTTATCAACCCCATTGCCTCTGGAATATTTACATTAATCAATATTGAATCATGTGAAAAATTTCCTAATACAAGCGTTCGCGAGAATGACCTGTAGTTTCGTGGCAGAACAAGGCGTGAATTAGGAAGCAAACACAAATGAAATATTGGAAGATTATGGAAAACCTGACTTCTCTAAGGTGCGAAATTGTCGGTTGACAAGTGCAGGCAATCAACTATTAGATCGAAACAAGCAATCGCCAGAGGACGGAAAGGTCGTTTTTAATAGATCTCCCTGCTTTAAGAAAATCAAAGGAATAAAAAAGTTAGTACCAATACACAAATACTTAGGTATTAATATTGATAACATATTATGACATTTACACTCAAAAATATTTAAGCTTACTCAAAATTTTAACAGCAATACGTAACTT
>BGPR01031936.1:0-17766 GCA_013235015.1 Araneus ventricosus | reverse complement strand
GGGAGGAGGTGTGAGGGAGCAGAGGGATGTCAAACTAAACGATAATGTCACACATTTATATTTCAGTAGAGTTTGATTGATTGATTAAAAGGGTTTATGGGATTTTCAGCTAGAAAGTCTATTTTCCCCTATTCCTTTCAAAACCCTGATGTTGACGAGCACCGTGTAACCTTATTGTTCTTGGGTTTTCTATCGTTTAAAGTTCTTTTTTCATTGTGAATACTATATACTGAGTTTAATGTATTTCTGTGTTTTCAGTGACTGCCCTACCACAGAGTGACCAGTCAATAAAGGCACAAAAATAGTCAACTATGGAAATAATTTGCGTGAAGATCATTTTCACACCATTGGTAGACCCCTATTAGAGAAGCATTTTTACAAAAGTCCCCTAAAATCTCCCTGTAGCCCCCAGCCCCTCAAAGGTTCAAAATGGCAATATCTACGGAACGGCCATTATTTCTGTAACTTATGAAAAAAAAACAAGTTCATCTTTTAAATGTTTTGTTTGTTATTAAATGGGTCACAAGAATGCTTACATTTTCATTTATGTTACACCTAATAGATTTTAGAAATTTAGGAAAATATGTGAAAAAAGTAGATTCTTTACTTCAAAACTTTTGATTTTGGATCTATATTTTTTATATGTCATATTATGCAAAAATGCTTGCAATAAACTGTATAGTCTACTGTGTTTTGAATCTACTGATATAAAGTTTTATTTATTTATGTAAGATGTTAACGCAGAGGGAAGAAAGGAAGAAGGTTCGGCGTGCCACACTGTTGCCCAGTCATCACGACAAATAGTTTGAAAAACATTATATCATATAGTTTTGAAAATTGGTACACATGTTCTTGAGGGACTCATGTTCAGCATACTAAATGTTCTCGGTCCTGGGGGAGGGGTAGTACCACCATCTTCGATTCCATGCCCCTGTTTTATTTTTTTAATATCTCGAACAATTATCACATTTCAAATTACACGTGATACAACAAATAATTAAAGGGAGTAAAATTACCTACAAATACACATTTTTATTTTTATTCTGGCATTAACAGCTTCCGAGATAATGGGTCTCAAAGTTTGCGGTCATCTAGATTTCATTCCCCCTTTTATGGTTTTTCTTGAATATCTCGAAAACTATTGAATTTTCAAATTACAAAGGATTTAAGAAATTAAAGAACGGAAAATTTTCTACAAATGCATGCTTTCATTTTTGTTTTAGTGCAATTGTTTTTGAGATGATTAATCTCAAAATGCATGAATTGATGAATGATAAAAAATCTTAGTTGATATTCAAGTCAACGAATAATTAAAAAAACACTGAATGGTATATTGTTGGAAGTTAGTACACATGCTCGATAGGGACTCCTATTGAACTTATTAAAAGTCCGCGGTCCTAGGGGGCATGCTCGCGCAGCCATCTTGGAATTCATTCCCTCTTTTTCAGTTTTCCTTAAATATATAGATACAGTGAAACCTCTTCGAACGGCCACCCCTCTTTACGGCCAATTTTTTGTGGCACGGATTTTTCGGCCCATAGACCTAATGTTAAAACAACCCCTAGCAACGGCCACCCAACCCCTCTGAACAGCCGCCGGGTGGGTTCGCCCATCCCATTTTTCCGGAAAATCTACTCACTTCATGTTTCTAACTTTGAGCCTAAAGGTTCAAGGTCAGGTTAAGGGAGGTCGTTAGTTCGTTAGTACGTCTTGCATCCTAATGGCTGTTAGCGGATTCCGAAAATTTTGGAGCAAAAATGCCACCCACGATTGTTACATTAGTTCGTCAGCGATCTCAGTTGCAAAAATGTTGAAGCGAGTTTTCCTTAATCTCGAGCAGCGCATTGAAGTTCTGCGTCAATATCAGAACGGCAAATCGGCGAGAAAGTTATCTGAATTGTTTAATTGCGGAAGGACACAAATCAACTAAGCTATTAAAGAAAAGATTTGATTTTCAAAGAGTACGAAGACTTCAAATTTCGTGGTGTCAAACGGGTGAGATACAAAAAGTATGTCGACATAAACGAGGCTGTTTTGAAATGGTTTAAAACTGTTCGGGCGAAGAAAATTTCTGTCAGTGGACCTATGTTTCAACACAAGGCAAAAGAACTTGTGGATCCTCTGGGAATTGAACATTTTTCCGCCAGCAATTTGTGGCTGGACATATTTCGCATACGGAATAATATCACCTGTCGATCACTGTGTGGCGAAGCGGCCGATGTCGACCTCAGTTCATGTGAAGGTTGGCAGGAGCGTCTTCCACTGGTTTTGGCTGGATATGATGACAAGGACATATCCAACATGGACGAGAAGACCCTCTTTTTTCGCGCTTTGCCCAATAAGATGATTCAAAAATCCGAAGAAGCCAGAGGTGAAAAAATTCTGAAGGAGCGGCTTACCATTAGTTTAATCAAATCTAAAATTAATGCAAGATTTATTTAAATAAAAATTGAAAATTGATATGTATGTTGTGTGTATATAAACGTTTTTACAAATGAATTTTTGTAAATTTCAGGCGCTAATTCTTTCTCTGACGAGGAATTTTCTGATACGGTTTGTAATCGTCAGCAAGCTAAATTTCAACTCAAGCGACTTTGGGAAAAATAGATGAAGTCATCGGAAATTTCAACGCAATGACAAACGAATCCGTCAGAGATTTACTTTTTAAACTGAAAAACGAACTTGAAAAAATGCTTGTTTCCGAGAAGGTAAAAGTCACAAATTGTATCCTTTTTTCAAAAAATATAAAAAATCCTTAAATAAAGTACTATTTTCTCTTTAGATAAGTCTCAAACCTCATTTTAAATAAGAAATATCTGTCAGACTTGTTTATATTATGTATTATAGCAATTATCTTGTGATTGTAACGAAAACCCTTCAGAACGGCCACCCCCTCTGAGCGGTCAAATTTTCTCGGAACGGAGGGGTGGCCGTTCAGAGAGGTTTCACTGTATCTATTCAATTTTCAAATTGCACGTGATGCATTAAACTACCAATTAATGAGCACAATTTCCCCTAAATATGCATGCTTTTTCATTCTTTTAGCGTTTTTGAAATTAAAAAACTACATCATGGACCACCCACCTTAATATGTTGTATATTTTATTCTCTATTAATCATACAGATCTTTATATGCCTACATTTTTATTTATATTTACAGATTCTCTTATATTATATTGGAGTAGATAAAGTAAAACTCACTAAGTACAAAACTATAATTTCGAAATGCGGTTAGATTCTAGCTGTCTATTTGATTGCAGGAGTATTTTAGAAAGATTTTGCGGACTTCTGCCTGAATGACGAAAATCACTTCTGTTTGCACTATACAGACAATTATACAGAAGGTGGGAGTTTGTTATCTCACTTATAATAAATTGGTGAGTTTTTGCTAGTGATGGCGATTATTGCAAAAAAACTGGTTTTCGGTTAAACCGGATCATAATATATTTAATAATAATTTAATTATTAATAATAATATACTTACAATAAGTAAATACTAAAACAATAATTAATTAATGTAATAATTTTAATTAAGTAATTAATACAATAAGTAATAATAACTGAGTAATTATTAAAATAAGTAAGCATTGTAGACAAAAGTTTAAGAATTTTATTAAGTATTGTAGACAAATAAAAAAGAAATTAGAGAGTACAGACTTAACTAATCGTATTTTTTTGTTGCTTGAGTCTATATGTATAATACAAAAACTATTTCTAAATTTTTATACAGTCCCTCGCTCTTATTAATCATATTTTTAAAGATATTTTCGGCACACTGAAATTTTAAACAAATGTTCCACTCTTCTGTGACTAAAACTAATCGAGTTATGGAAGCTTGACTATGACTATTTAAGACCATCTCAATGAACGCCTCAAGGAAGCGGGGGTCGTTTATTGGCCTAAGAGGATGAAATTAAAAACTTCATAACTCGAACCTAAAATCGAGCCTATCTTTTGATAGCTGATATTTCTGGGTTTTTCCCCAGTTTTCTTATGTAAAAAAATAACCAGTTTAAACCGGGGAAAAAAATAACCGAAGAAACCGGTTAACCGAAACAAAAAATAAGTTTTTTGGTTTAAACCGGTAGGTTTTTGCCATCCCTAGTTTTACTTTTTTAACCCATTCAATACCTACACAGGTTGGCTATTCAGCAGCTATTGTACTGTCACATCCTTTTATACAAGCACACGATGTTTGATGATATAGTTCATCTGGATCAAATGGTTTGGAAATTGTAACTGGCTCGAGTGGTTTATTGAAACTTCCACTATATTTCAGTTTCAGTTTTTCATTCCCTCTTTGCGGAGGTGAGTTTCTTTCCTAACCAGCTCTGAGTTCTGAAAAAGTATTCATGGTACGCATCAGTCAGATGAGAGTTAGATCTTAGCGTACTTTTCTTAGTGAAAGTCATGAAATTGTAATATAGGTCCTTGTTCAACGTAGAATAATTTTGCAACACATATGATACAACATTATCTCCAGGAGCCATAATTCACCTTCCTATGAGATAGAATTCAGAAAAATATCGACCGAAATATGAGTTTCTGATCACAATAATTAATCATTTCCATTGCTTTAATTTTTTCTATACCATAAATGAAAGAGATGGCATCGCAGCTGGTCAGTACATCGAGAAATGACAGAAGTTGTCGGAAACATTCCATTAGTTCAGTTTTCTACATTGTCTTCTTAAATTTTCGACCATTGATTGCATATTGAGTTCTCAATGTGAGTAAAACCAGAGATAACTGTAACGGAGAAAGTGCCATGCGGTCTCCATCCAAAAATCTGATAGCTACTAGCTGCATGACCCGGCTTTGCACGGGCAATCTTGAATAATGGATATTCCCGGGCGAAGAGAAGTGAGATCACGTGAGGCCTCGGGATCCATATTTTTTCATATGCTCGGCTTCGTTTTCTTCATCAAATATCGTCACTTACTTTCCTTAACATAAGAAATATTCTTTCAAATCTAGTCTTTTTATTACTTAACTTTCATGTGCCCGCCTACGGCTTATTTTTTCTACAAATATTGTCACTAACTTCCCCCCAAAACGTGAACATCCTTCGAATCCTATACTGTTTAATTAAAAATTTTAAATCCACCCTTTTAATTACCTTATAGCTAATCACCCAGCGTTTCTCGGAATCCACATTTTTTCATATGCCCGCCTCTGTTTTTTTTCCTACAAATACTGTCACTAAGCTTCCCCAACAAACGTAAATCTGTTTTGAATCCTCTCTTGGAGGATTTCAATTTTCTGTTCTAGCCTTTTTACTACCTTAAAACAGTGTGGTTTGAATGAAAACGCGAGAATTCTTATGTTTATAAATTTAAAAAGGTTAGCATAATATTTGTTTGTCAAAAGAAAAAATAAAACGAAAGAAGAAACAGAAACGATAAGCGACTTAATAGTACACCAAACTGATAAATTAAACACCAGAAACATATATTTTCGTCTTGATTTGAATAATAATGAAAAAAACGGATAAAAATGAATCAAAATGTTCCCCAACAAACGTAAATGTTGAGAAACATAGAACGACAAGAAAAAAGAAAGAAAAAAAAATGCATATTTGCATGCAAAAAAATACATCGGGAAAAACGATTTTTCCCCGTTGTTTATAAATAATAACTCCAAAACGAGGAAGCTCAGTAAAAAATTAAAATAATAAAACCTTTTATACAACCCACTTGTAAGAACAACCGATGTTACAGATAGTTATAGAAGCTGCCTATAGATGACGGCACAATATTTCATTCATATACACATTCTCACATAGTTATAGGAGCTGTCGATAGATGGCGGCACAAAATTTCATTCATTTACACGTTTTTTATTAACATATTTTTAACTAATTGTAATTTCAGAATTCCAATGGTTGAAATGGATTCCTTGGATTATTTCCTGTCTTTTGGTACTTTCTGCTTGTTTCAGGATTCAGTGGTACGTGAGAAGATATCCGGACATAGATAGATACATACTTCTGTTTACCTTCATATTTTAATAGTTAAGATACTGGATGGTAGAAGGGCAAGAACTATATGACATTTAGATAGGATTTCAGTAAGGATAAATTTAATTTCAAAATATAGTTTCAGTTCCACAAGAGACATCAAGTAAGAGAGGTTCACCGTTCTCTTCAGTAACAATTACTTCATGCACTGTTGGCTGATTTTCTATTAGTCAAGGTTTATATGTTCCCACCATTTATTGTAAAATATTCACATTGTACTTTCTAATTTGTTACAAATATCTGTTTTAAGCGCAATTTGTTGACTTCTAAGCATGGGTAATACACGTTAAAACAAAGCAGAATAAATATCTAACGCACAAATAAATATACAAATAAATATCTTGATATCAAGTGCTACTAAAAACTACCAATTATGAAATTGAGCAACGCTCAAAAAATATTCACTACAGAAGATACAATATATTCACGATGGATACCCAGCGTGAATAATTTTGTAAAATATTTTCGGCTGAGTTTATATTTTTGTGAAAATATGAAGCAAATTAATATGTTTTGTTCAAATTTTGTGATCCGCATTCGCACCTAACTATATTAACGTTATTTTCCTCTTCAGTTTTTCAGTATTGCACTTAGATTTTTATAAACATAGCTGGATCCCCTTCTCGTGTAATTTTTCCACCATCGCATCTGTACAAATTACTGCTTTCATATCCAATTCCTGCTTATCCTTAAATCTAAACAAACATTCGAATTCGGCTTCTTTAGCAGTTATGTAAAAATTACCTGAGCGCTCGAAACCGCTCAAGCTGTCATTATAAGTTAAAAACTTTGAAATCCAAATTCGTGAGAGTTGTGGGTAATGGTAAAAAATATTCTAGAATTCTAGATACAGCGAAGGTGAAAAGAGGCCAAGAATTTGTAGTTAAAAAATATAAAGTTAAATGGAAATAAAAGTGGAATTGCCGAAAGAAAGCAAATTAATTTTACAATTAATAAAATCACGTTAAAGATTAAAAAGTGAAATAGGTTTATAAGAACAACAAATGAGAACGTTATAAATTATTTTTCAAACAATTTTAAAAAGTCTTTAAAAATCAAAGAGATTGGTGGATTTAAGATGGTACAAAAATAATATTTGTATGATGATATGTTCTGATGTTACTGCGGAAAAACGTTAAACATTTCCCTTTTTACTCCGGCTAGAAACTTTTTAACAACGTAATTAATCCTTCCAGGTGCGAAGGAAGATGGGTCACAAATTTCTTCCAAAACAGATGTTACTTGTTTTAGCTGTAGATTTAGGACATAATATTTGAATTTTGAACTCTAATGATATGACAATAATTGTTAATAGAAAAACATAATGCTTGAAATATAGATATTAAGAAGTTTAAAATAAAAGAGGTGACAAACCTATAGTTAAAATATTAAAATGTTTCCTTTATTCTCCGTTGATTGGTTTAAAAAAATATCATTTTGAATGTTGTTCGAGAAAAGAGACAAATAAAAAAAACTGAGAAACTTATAAATGAACTATAATCTTAATTAATGAGATAAATAATTAAAAAAATCAATTAAAACACAGTTAAGCATTAAAAATTTAAAAGCGCTAATATCTGATACAAAATTTAGGCAAACTATAGTAGCAATTATGTAGGTTTTAAAAAGCGGTATTTAAATGTAATTTCCCGCACGCTCATATTAAAAGTTCCAAAATTCTGCATGCGAGAGTGAAAATGTCTAAAGAAAGCAATTTAACAATGCCAAAAGCATGCGAGTGGCAGATGTGATAAGGTTTAAGATTAAAACAATCGAAAGAATTGTTACAAATTGTTTTTAAATTAATTTTTAAAATTGATTATAAATGAAAAAAGACAACGAAATGGAACAAATGTCACTGAAAAGCTATTTTTTTTAATTTTAAGATGGTGTAAAAGCAGTTTCTGTGGATATGATCCAATGTTATGGCAGAAAAACGTTAAACCTTATAAACCTCCTTTCGGCTCCTTTAGGTGCAGCTAGAAACGTTTTAATTAAGTAGTCAATCCTTCCAGGTACTGAGGAACAAATTTGCCAAATTTCTTTCTAATCCGTCTAGAGGTTGGTAATTGTATAGGGTTCAATCACACATTGGACTATATAGATTAATATTAAAATTTCTTTAAAAAAGCTAATATTTTTTGTATTCTATTACTTCCAATCTTTCGGAAAGGTTCTATGTAAATAATTATTTATTAGCACATCTTAACGCTTTGTGATCTAATTTTATTCAGGAAAAACTGAAAATTATATGAAATTTCCAGATCTCTTGTATTTCACAATTTTTGATGGACAAAATCAATTTTTTTACAAAGGAAATTTAAGTTCTATGGAACTTTTTAACATATCAAGAATTTTATCGCTTAACATGTAACACTACCTATCACAATTATTTTAAATTTCGAAGAGGAAGAAAATATTGAATTATTCGAAACCAAAAAAGAATAATTCTGATTTTTTTATCTTGTTTGGTTGGAACATGCGGTCTCATGTTTATATCAGATTTATCTTCATATTTCAAATCATTCTTCCTCCCATTCATTCAATATTCTTCCTCTTTCATATTTCAAAAAATTAGGATAGGTGGTGTTGCTTGTTAAGCGATGATCTGAAGAATTCAAAATTCTATTCGTTACAATTTTCTTATCACCTCGTTGCTGATTTCATACATGTTATTTTAAAATTATAGACTAATTCTGAATTATAGCAGTAAAAGCGGAAACAGTCAAGATACTTTTTTCTGAGAGATATCTTTGACTTGAACAACAGAATTCCACACTGTTTGCCGAATTTCGTTTTGATTTTGTAGCCCAAATTTTGCTTTAAATTTTACATTATAAAAGTAAAATTTTCCGTTCCCATTCTGGCGGATTGGGAGATCACGTACTTTTATTCCACATAAATTCAGGTGTGGGGGAAACTTGCCAAATTTTGAATGGCATCATAATTTTAATTCTTTCAGATATATGGAATGTAAAATAGGAAATTTTGGATGGTATCGTAATTTTAATAGTATTAGATATATGTAATGTAAAATAGGCAAATTCTGTTGTAAAATTAAACTTTGTAAGATGGAGATTTGAAGTATTGAGAGAAAGCGCTGCATTGTTAAGTTTCAGAACAAGTGTTTAGATTTAAATACCATTAATTAATAATCTTGAGAAAGATTATTTGCCCTTTCTCTACTTTTTTGTAAATAATATGCTATTCTAGTGTATTTTCGGATAGGATACGTCTTAGGTTGCAATTTACTGTATTAACTTTAATAAAAATGTTTAAAATTAAGGATTGGGGAATTGTTTTTGTTGTTGCCGATAGTTGCTTTTACTGGACCACAAACGGTTGACTGAAGTGTACAATTTAAATCAATGCGATTATTATCTTGAACTGCAGGAAAAGCTCAGAAAGCAGTTATCACCACTAGTAGCTTTCCTAAATTCAAAGTATAACAATCCAAAGAAAAAAAATAAAATTACATTAAAGCGATTAAAAGTTGGTTTAAAAAGTACAAAATCTGAAATTGCGAATTTTAATAATTGCGTTAAATGTCATATTTGTGTTCTTGCATTGTGTGCAGCTCTACATTTGATAATCAACTTATATGTATGTTTTAATTGTGATTAAAGAAATAGGTGGTGTGAATTAGCTTCCTTAATTGAGAAGGATGACACTTTATTTAACCTGTTTTCATTCTCCTGCTTTTCAAGTGTCATAAGAAGTTGATTACACTGCTTTGATGATAAATAAATTACCAAAAATTTCTAATAATTATTTTTTCTTAAAACTATTTCTCTATCTCACTGAATTAAAACTTTTTCATATGGTCCAAATTTGACACCCTTCCAAAAATATCATTTCGTATCATTCAAATGGGTAGAGGAGTTATCTGTCCACAAGAAAAATTAAGAGAGGACAGAATATCCCAAAGGAGAAGAATTAATCAACAAGCTACTGCGGATACTTTTTCTCTATAGTTTTAGACGCTGTGATTCACCACTACACTGCATGTACAGAAAGGTATCTAGAAAGACGTTATCTATTCTGACCAATTGGAATAAGGTTAATAAGTTTATAGCTGAAAATTTGCATATCTCTTAGAAAATTAATAAAATATATACTATATGGAATTTGGAATGTTTGAATGAAAATATTCGAATCTGAATAAATCGTCGTTTAGCAAGCAGCAACACCTATCTCAATATTTTGAAATTTAAAAAAGGAAGAAAGGAATTCAGTTTTCAGGAACAAATAACGGATATTTCTAAATATTTTTTCACATGTGGTAGGATTATGCGGACATATGTTGATATCCTTGGTTAAAAAAATTCTGAAATACCCGTTATTGGTTGCGAAAAACTAAGTATTTCCTTCCTGATTGCAATTTCAAAAAACTGGTGATAGATGTTGCTGCCTGTTTGGCGACGAATTTATGACGTTTCAAATTTTAAAAAACAGTATAGCATATTTATATCTCTACTACTGAAAAAAAGATTTTTTAGTCGCTCTGCAGAGCAAACCGCTGAACCTAAAGCTACGAAATTTGTTATAAGCATACTTCGCAGGTTGTGAAATGTGAACACAAGGCCTCTTTAAATTTTTAATTGTTTAAAAGTTAAGTGAATTTATGTTTTTCCTTGATAACTTTGGACAGTATTATGATACAAAATTAATTTTTTACCATCTAAAATTTCAAAGATTTATCTTTTCTATGATACCAATTATTCTTATTGCAGTTATATTCTCTTACAGTTATTTTCTGAAATTTCGAGATCCTTTAAAAATAATTTAAATGCATGTGTCTGAGGAAATTTTATAGCGTTAATCGAATTTCAAGTAGATATCATAAAACTACGTCCATACAATAAATAGATGGCGCTGAAACCTGAAGAACAGAAAAAAAAATATTCTCAGTTTTCTTTCCCTGGGCCCTTCAAATAATGAGAAGTTCAACTCTAACTTTTGTTCACCAGCTCGGATATAAAAGTCCAAGCTATATATTAATGAAACAAGTATTCTGTAGCTATGCACAATTTTATGATGGTTAATAAAAAATTTATATACAAGTGTTTGGCATTAATATAGTGGTTCTAATCTTATAAAGACGTTCGTGTACAGTGGTATATATGCTTTTTTCTCCTGTGTCCATTCATAAATGCTAAAATCTTAAACTACGAAAAAAAATTGCAATTTTTCCCCGCACCCTTCATGTGAAGTTATATATTAAATCAAAAATACAGTGCAACCCCTGTTAACAGAAATTTCGTGGCAGTCGTTTCGGATAACACTCTTTTCCTTAAGATATCAAAAAAAAGTGGAATAAAAAGAACCTTTACTTTTTAAAATTTCTAATAGCGCGGAAAAGTTGCGTTGTGATAAAAAAAAAGTCAAAAATAAAATTTACTGTATTCGGAACTAGTCTTGTGTTGCCATACATACAACAACTTTTATAAATTTCAAATATTGTTGCTGAAAAAATTTGCTCTATTTCCATATTTTTCACTACTATCTTATTTGAAATATAAAAGCAAAAATCAATTATTTCGTAATAAAAATGTCTTTTTATTAATACAACAAACATTATAATGATGATTAAAGTCAAATAAAACAAGAGTTCTAATATTGAAAAAATTAGATAAACTAAACAAAAATTAAAATGAAACAAAAAGAAAGAAAAAAGTAAAGACACAAAACAGCAAATTTAGACAAAAACGATGGCAATACATTTTTAAGCGTACGAAAGCAACAGCCTCAAGTGATTGCATCAACAGAAGGTTGAAACGATAATATTTAAAACACATAAAAATATATAAAAATGAATTTCGAAAGTAAAAAATGTTCAAAAAGGAAGAAATGAATAAGGAATCGAATGGTAAACTTTATCGAAGACCACTCACCATAAAGATTCCAAAATTAGACAAGATTTTCTGTCAAGGGTAAGATTATAAATCAAAATTATACCCTTTGTGGCCTGAATCCTGTCCAAAATCAATATTTGAATCATTTTGACGAATCAAAATGCACAATCCTTAAAAAATCAAGAGGTACTAGAGAGTGTGTTAACCCTAACACTCTCTGCCGAAATCTTAGATGCAATCCAGACAACGCCAAGTATACATGAAGCAACAAAAAATTAAAAGCTAGCACGTAGCTCCCTCTATGGAGAAAAATTCCAACTAATTAATCAGAATAAAAAACTAATATTTAAACAGTTTTAGCAAATTAAATTAGAAAAAAACCATTAATATATTAATTAGAGAAATTTTTATACTCCTTTTAAAAAACTATTAATATTAATGAAAGAATTTGGGAATCCGTTGTCTTTAAGAATAATTTTTAAATTATTTAAAGCTTTAACTAAATTAGAATGGTTGTTACATATTCTATTTATTCTATTAATTTGAGAAAAAATGGAATTCCTAAAAATTTTATAATGAAGATTTGTATGAAAATTACAAAGTATTATAGCCTTAAAATTAAACTCATTTCTTTTATCAAATAAGCCAACAGATATACCTGAATTTAATATTTCAATTTCCATATCTAAAAAATTGCATTTGTTAATTTCTGTATTGGTTTTGTTTAATTTAAGCTCTTCTGGATAGCAGTTATAAATGGAATTAAAATTATCATAATTAAACACTATAAGGACATCAATAAAACGAAAACCATAAATAATTTCATTTTTAATTAATTCCCTCTCATATGAATGTAGAAATATGTTTGTCAATGCACTAGAATAATTGCAACCCATAGGGATACCAAAAACCTGTTTATAGTATTCAATTCCGTTAAAGAGATAGCTTTCACAAATATTAACTCTGCAGATTTCTATCCATTTATTTTTTCTATTAAATCAGTGTTTAGGTATAAATCATAAACATTTGAGCAAACTTCAATTAATTTATTGTGTGGGAGGCTAGTAAATAGATTTTCAAAATCAAATGTATTAATGTTATAAATTTTATTATCTTTAATAAAATTTAAAATTTTAGTGTTGTTATCTATAATGAAGTTCTCTTCTTCTTTGATTTTTTTAAGAATAAATTTTAGAAATTTAAAGAAAAATTTACTTAAATGATAGTTGTAACTTCCAGTGCTACAAGTAACAAATCTGAATTTTAAAGGATTTTTATGAAATTTGATAGTAGGGAAAAGGTAAGGATAATTTAGATTACTGATTTTAATTTTAGTTTTTTTAGCTAGTGCAATAATTCTTTTATCCATTTCTTTTTTTCCAAATTTAATTGTTTGATATGTTTTATTTGATTTATATTCATTAAGCAGAGTGTCTTTGAAGTGTAATTTACACATTAAGCAAAAATTATTTCCTGCCTTATCTACTGTTGTTACAATAAATTTATCTTTAATGAATTCAATTTCTTTTTTAAGATGCTTGTTGAAAAAAATACCTCTATTAATATTTATATTATTATTTTTATAAATTCTATTTTTTGTTTCCAATAATATACGTTGTTTCCATTCTCCAAATCCCTCAATTGGCCAATGATATTTCCTGGCTATATTAGCAATGAAAACATCCAAGTCTCGATTAATGGAATTAATTATTCTATTATGACTAACCTTATTTCTTAACCTAAATTTAGTTCCCTTACTCATGATGTCTCTAAGATATTTAGATTTAACAATATTCAAATTACCCGTAATAATATGTCCCTTATCTAAATCAATAAATTCCCTAAGATCTGCTTCATTACAAAAACAGTGTGTATTGTTTATTTCATTTAAATTTTTACAATAATAGTTATAGTTACAAATTTGTTTTTTGAGCGTTCTTGAATATTTAAATGCAGTAGAAATTATATTAATATCTTTAACAGGAAAGAATATATTATTTTCATGAATAATTTCAGGCAACTTTAATTTTTCGAAGAAGATATCAAGAAAATTAACAACACAAAACTCTTTTTTCTCATTTTTGTTAACCCTAAATAGAAGTCTATTATTAGAAATACCCAGTTTAAACTTTACCAGATCTAAAAAGACATTTTTAATGTTAATATCAAGAAATTTTAATTCCTCAAATTTATTATTAAAAAACCATTTAATTCTATTATTTCTAAGTTTAAAAATAAAATGTTTTATTTTATTTATATTATCCCAGTTATGGTTAAGATTACATAATTCCTGAATTTCATCCATTATAATATCCAACTTTCCACCTTTACCACTTCCTCTTTTTGATCTAAATTTCTTATTGTTTTTTGTGTTTAAAAAACCTTTAAAAATGTTGAATTTATTATAAATACAAATTTTATTAAATTCACTGTGCCCCTCACCATTTAATTTGCTGTTGAGTCCATATGGGAAAAGAGTTTTCAGGCTGCAAATGAATAAATTTTCAAGATCAAGTCTTTTATGTAGGTCATCTTTGTTATCCTCTAGGATGCAAATAACTATTTTTTCAAAACTGTGTTCCTGGAAATGGATAAGCTCATAATCATGAGAATTATTATTTTTAAAAATCTTAATTGCCGATCTATGCCCATTAATTCTAATACTTAATTCTGTACAAGTTTGACCAATAAATTTAAGATTACATTCTTTACATTGAATTAAATAAATAACATTTTTGATTTTACAGAATGACATTAGCTCTTTATTATCAAAATTTAATTGCATCTCACATGCTGACGGACATGTCCTACATCTAACATTACCACATTTCCTAAATTTTTTTAAATGATCCGAGTTTAACACATGCGCAAGTAACTTTTTATCCGTGGACACCCCCTGCTCAAAGCATTCCACAGTGCCCCTTGTTAAAGCGCGCGACGGGCCATGCGCTATAAAATCATTATTATAACAATCTGGCATATTTAAAAGTGTAAATCGAAACAAAGGTAGATTATTTCCCATATCAACAATTTTTAACAAGATCCCCGCCACCAAGAGCAAAGCACTATATAATCGAACCTCAAGAGAAAATATATAAGAAGTTACTGACTAAATACTAAAAATTACATTAAAAATAATAATAAAATAATAATAAAATTATATAGAAATATATAAATATATAAATGTATTAATATTGAATTATACTTCAAGAGATCTCACAGAATTTCAAACAGTTTTGTGGTTATAATTCACACGAATATAATGGTAAACTATAATTTTTGATAGAACAGAAAGTGAAAAATTCCAATAAATCTCAGAATTCAAACAGCAAATTTGAAAAATAAACTAAACATTTCCAATTCCTACTTTTTTCACTTTAAGTGATTCCGACACTTTATGGTGCACACGTCATGAATGAGAGAAGGATGAAAAGAATTGATATTCCCGGAAATATGCTACTATTTTTATATTTACTTATTAGAAAAGCTAAATGGTTATTTCTTATAAGCATACTGTGCCGAAACATTGACCATTAGAGGGCGCTGTTGCGCGAGCCTCAGCACCTCCAATGTAAAATGATATTTGTTGTAATTTTGCATCGTTACGAATGTAAGCCGCGTCGCGGCAATAACATCTAGATCATTAAACTATATCATCAAAATGCATCGACATGAATATCCTTTCGTCGTGGTTGTTTTATACTACAAAAACCCCTTGGAATTGCAGATTAATATCGTTTAATCGCCACACATATTTTGCAGGTTGAGAAATTTGTACTTCGGGAATTTTTTAAAAACTTTAATTATTTAAAAATTAAGCGAATTGATGTTTTTCCTTGATTACTTCGGATAATATTATGCTACAAAATTAATTTTGTTAACATCTAAAATTTCAAAGATTTATCTTTTCTGCGATACAAATTATTTGCCATACAGTTAAATTCTGAAATTTTAAGATCGATTTCCCATATTTGAAGTGCATGATCCTCAGAAAATTTTATCGCCTCAACCGAATTTCAAGTAGATATCCTAAAACTACATCCATTCAACAAATAGGTGGTGCAGAAACTTGGAGAATAGAAAAAAATATAACTTCATGGCTCTTTCCTTGGGCACTTTAATTGATGAGAACATCAATCTTTCGTACACCACCTCGAATATAAAAGTCCAAGCTATATATTAAAGAAACGTACACAGAAATACAATGAGGTGTTTGCTGTGGTTTTTAAAATCCTATATGCCAGAATTTGGCATTAATATAGTCGTACAAATTTTATAAACAAATTCGAGAACAGCGAAATATTTCCACGGGCGCTGGAAACATAAAATGAGAAAAAAAATGAAATCGTGCGATTTTTCCCCCGCACTCTTCATCTTAAGTTATATATTATCTCAGAAATACAGTGCAACTACAGTTAACCGAAATAGGGCGGCAACCGTTTCGGATAACAATTTTTCTGTTAAGACATGAAAATTAGTGAAATAAGAAAATTATATTTTAAGTTCCTAATTGTGCGGAAAAGTGGCCTTTTGATGCAAAAAAGGCAGAAACAAAATTTTATGGTAATCGGAAGAAGTCTTGAGTTGCCGAAAGCACGTTAAACTTTTATAAATTCGAAAAATTTGCTCTATTTCAATCTTCTCTCTAATTTCGTATTTGAAATATAAAAGTATAAATCAAATATTTTGTACTTTTATTCCTTATTATTAATATAACGAATGTTTATAGGATGTTTGAAATTAAATGAAACACTGTTTTAATATTGAAACATGCAACAAAAGATCACACAAAATTTCAAACTGTTTTGTGGTTATAATTCACACTAACATAATGGTTAACCATTATTTTTACAGAAAGTAAAGGGAAAAATCCTTTAGATCTGATATTTCTAACAGCAGATGTGAAAACTAAACAAGAAATATTCTATTTTGTAATTTTCCTTTCAAGTGATTCCGACACATCTATGTGGTGTATTCGTCATGAATGGGAGAAGGATCAAAAGAGTTTAAATTTCCGGAAATATGCTAATATCTTTACATTTATTTATTTAACACCGTAACTAGTCATTCTGTGAAAAATGGACCTCATGTTAAGGAATTAGAAGGAGATTCGAGGCATCATCTCTCACATTATCGGTCGTCGCTCCAGCAACACCAAATATTTAATTTTTTTGAAATTTCAAAGAGAAAAAAAAATTAATCAGTTTTTCGGAACCAATAACAAATATTTCTAAATATTTTTTAGCATGCTGTAGGAGTATGCGGCCTTATATTTATTTCAGATGTTAAGAAAAATTCAGAAATATCCGTTATTTCTTGCAAAAAAAATCATACCTTTACCTTTCGTTTACGGAAAAACCAATAGAAGGTACAGGAAAAATATGGTGGAAGAAAACGGTAGGAAATTTTATGTTTGAAAGTGCAGGTGGTCTTCAAATATTTATGGCATTAATAATGCGGCTAGAACGGTTGAAAACAGCTGAAGATTACATGAACGGAATCATGAGCTATCACCATTTTTAAACGGAATAAAAAAATATCAGTCCCTACTCATTCGTCGTGTTAATGACTTCAAGGAACAAACTGTTACAAACATGAAAAGTTGTTTCCCTAAAATGGTAATCTTGGGGATAAAAATTGGAGAGAAATTTGGCTACAAACTTGGCAACAATTTTTGCGACATGGCGAAAAGTTGGTGACTTTGGCGATAAAAGAAATTTTCTAGAAAAATCATAAACAGTGGATCTATCTCTATTGTGCACCAGAAACGTTTTAACCCTCTGAGCGCCGCAAACAGTTTTCTACGTTAAGCAAATCTACTCCGACTTCGGCAGAAACGTGTTATTTCTTCTCTTTCTGTCGCCTTGAAGATGAGAACAACCGGCTTTTTCC
>BGPR01031935.1:0-15771 GCA_013235015.1 Araneus ventricosus | reverse complement strand
AGAAGAGTTCCATAAAATCAATAGAAAGAATTCTGGAAATCAGAAAGAAGAATTCCATAAAATCAGAAGAAGAATTCCATAAAATCAGAAAGAAGAGTTCCATAAAATCAATGAAGAATTCCATAAAATCAGAAGAAGAATTCCCATAAAATCAGAAGAAAAATTCCATAGGAAGAAAGAATTTGCAAATCAGAAAGAAGAATTCCATAAAATCAAGAAAGAAACATTTCATAAAATCAGAAAGAAGAATTCCATAAAATCAGAAAAGAAACTAGTAACAGTACGAAAACTTTTTGTTAAAAGAATTCAAAATATTTTCTCCGGCTTAATATATTTAATTAAACGCAGCATCTGTAAAATATTCAGTTTCATATAATAAAACAGAACAAATCCAGAGGACATCATTGAACATGGAAGTAAGAAAACATTATTTTAATCATACGTATATCACAGATTCAAACTTTCTCAAGGAAGATCATAAAATCATTAGATTATATTATAGAGACATATATAAGGCTGCTAAACATTTTACGTGTAAAATCAACAGTAAGCAGTGTGGAAGTCAATATAATTAAAATGAAACAGTCTCTCTGACAGCCATGATATGTAGTTGTCGGTTAGGAGCTGTCATAAACACTATTAGTTAATGAGAAGTATGAGAGGTATATTGATTTTTCGGAAGGTTTGGCCTAGTTACTTGATGAATTTTATATACGCATAATTTAATTAATTGACACTTTGGCCATCCATGCAAATTGTTTCTCACAGACATTCAATTAATTTACTTTGCAGGAAATAACAACTCATGCTTATGAGAATGAAAAAAATTAGATCTTCATAATTTTCAAATATTTTATCTACCAAAACGATTTGAAATTTATACACAGATCCTGAATAGTTATTGTATAAAAAAAAATTAAAGCGTAGTTCAAGGTCTCATAATCTGAAATATTTCATGCAAAATAAAGGAATTTTGTCAATACCTTGTCTTCGTAACGTATAAAAGAATATGTATTTGTAGAGAATCAAAATATTTAAAGAAAAGATTCTTCAGATAAAAAAATCGTTTGATATAAAATTAATTTTAAATACATCATTTTGGCTACGAAAAAGAAATTAATTAAAAGAAATCATTTTGGCACTAAATTCTTTTCTAAAGATTATAAAAATAGTGTGGCAACGATATATTTGTCTTTACTAGATTTGTTGCCTAGCAACGAAAAGAATAATGATGATTGAACATGGAATTCGTTGTAAGTCAGTCATGTAGCGTTTGTGATGTAAGGGTATGTGTTTCTTTTACATGTTTATTGCTGTGGAGACGTCAATAAACATATTATTTTTGAAAAAGAAGGTAACCGATTCTTAATGCTATGCTTAAAATCATCACAGTGTGTGAAATTGTTTGAATTGATGACCGTTATTATTTGGGTAATGCTGAAAGCATTAACGTTGGAATGCATAATTACGCAAAGCATATGAATTGATGTTGGGGTGTACTTTTTTTCAATGGCTTTTCTCTCTTCATCAATTCTCTTGTTTTCTAATGCTCAATGCTAACATTACTTTAAGACAAAAGCAGTGATGAGGCTGCTGGCGGTGCTTGGAAGAGACCACACATGCTTCTTACTCTTTTAAAATCTATTGGTTTTATTTTAACTAGCATGAAAATTTTCTTTGGCATATATTGATTTTCAGCGAGTTACTTTGACTCATTTTACTTTTGATACTTAGTTAAGCGTCCAGAAATTTCTATTTTTCCGGAATTAACAGAAAAGGATGATACTTTCTAAGCCTACAAGACAGGATCTCGTTCAATAAAACCTAAGCAAACCAAACTGAACCAATTAATGACTTCTCTTTGCCTTTATGTATCTATTCTTATCTATAGAGGTGGACTGATGTCGAAACATTTTCAACGGAAACTCTTCTTATCTCTTTTTTCTACTCATTTTACTTTTAGAAATTTAAGCCATTGATCTTCCATTAGTTGAAATGTTTATAGTAAAAGTATAGTATAAGTAAACTTACATAGCAAAAAGAATTAAAACTCTTTAATTTTGACCTGTTGTTCAATTGATTCAATGAATATATAAATTCTTTTCGATTAAAATAGAGAGTAATAATTTTAATTTTACAATTAATCCGTTTTCCGCATTTGATAAATGTTTTAATTTTCTTATACAAATCTCAGTATTAATTTTAGCTCTTCTTACAGCAGTATATATACTGTACTACCAAAATATTTGCTGAAATTTCACTTCTTGCGTGAAGAACTAATTTACCTTTCCTGTAATCCAGCCTAGATATACGTCCTTAACCATTTCAGTTCACTGCAGTGTTTCGTTTTTGAAAATTCTAAATTTATTTCAAAATGAGTATTAGACATGTGTGATCATAAATATATGTAAAGGAAAAATTAGCATTTTATTTTAAAAGGAATTTGTGGTTTCACAGTAAAACTAATGAATAGATGGTAAAGTGTTATTTTTTTCCTCACGGTAAGTTACCATTGAAATGCGAATTTAAATTATGTATTTAAATTACAATTGAAATAAAGATGTTCGTACGCGATTTTCAATGAAATGGCTCTATCCATTAATTAAAATTAATATTTTGGAATAGGTATTTAATAATAAGATCTATAAACTGTTCTTATACAAAACTACATGAAATATTTTAAAAACATGATAAAACTTTATTTTTAAAAATCAATATTTAAAAAGTAACAAAACTTTATCTCACAAAAGTCTTCGTACACTGAAATATTTTCGGATAAATTCATATTTAAATTATCGTCTGTCTTTACTTTATTTTTTACTTTTGAGGTGGCATTTAAAAAAATCGTTTATTTTGATTTTTAGCGCTTTACATCGTAATATTTTATTTATTATTTAAAATGGCTTGTAGTCATAGAAAACAACAATCAGCATTCGAAAATTGATTATTTTTCATCCTGTGAAGTATTCTGCAAATCAGTTCGGAATATCGCTAAATTAGTTAATTTATCCCATTCTACAGTGGGATGTACTAAAACGCTTTAAAGAGAAGAAATTGGATCGAAAAGTAAAGGAAAGAAAGGTCCGACCAGCAAATTAACAAAACGTGATCAGATATTTATAATTAGAAAATTTGTGAAAAAATCCACGTTTGGAGTGCTTTAAAGTTTCTGCAAATTTAATGAAAATGTTCTAGTTCAATTTTACCTAAGGGCTTGTTCGACGAGTTCTCAGAGCAGCTGGATTAAGTAGTTCTGTTCTTAGAAATTTTTTGTTAGTGCGAAAACAGAAAGCTTAGGCTTTCCTTCACAAAATCAATGTCTCAAATAAACACAAACGTAGTGGAATAATGTCTTGTTGCAGATCAAAGCAAATTTTACATTTTTGGTGCCGATGGACGTTTAATGGTATGGAAGAAAAAATGAGGAACTTAAACACAAGAACTTTTTGGAACAGTTAAGTATTATGGCGCTGGAGGTGTCCTTGTGTGGGGGGTGTATGTCAGCATCAGGGCTAGGTAATTTGGTACTTATTAATGGCGTAATGAATCATGCTCTTTATTTAAATATTTTAAGAGACAATTTAAAGAGTACCAGCCCAAAATTTGGGTATTGGAAACAATTTGTTTTATCAAGAGAAAACGATCCTAAGCACACGGTTCTCAACATTCGCTTCCACATTGTCTCTATAATTGTCCACAAAATTTAAACACCACCTCAATCGCCAGATTTAAACCCAATAGAACATATTTGGAGAGAACTGGAAGTTAGAGTATGAAAACACGACATTAAAACAAAAAGCGAACTAAAAACACTAATGATGGAAGAGAATGGATGAACATTGATGCAGAAATTACCAAAACAAATAGTGAAATCTATTCCCAAACGTTTTAAAAAAATATTGTGTATGCTAAAGGATATCCTAGTAAATATCAATTTAACGAAAAAATTAGAATATTTACTAATACGTAGAGATTTTTTTAAGTGTACGAAGACTTTTTTTATTGAGATAAAATGTTTATACTTTTTTGATTATTGATTTCTTAAAAATAAAATTTTACTGTATTTTAAAATATTTCATGTAGTTATGTTAAGAATAGAGTATAGATCTGGTATTAGAAATACCCACATGCAGAATATTAATTTTAACTAATGGGCAGAACCCTATTTCATTGAAATCGTAAGTGCAGAACACTTTTGGGAGCCACTGTATAAGCATACACGTAGTATTCAGGATATTCTTCTAGAAAATTCAATATTGCTTTCGAAAATTCAATTTTAAAATATCAATTTGTTGCAAAGACCCTCTTCATTTTTCTTTCTCTTAGAGATCAGATGGAATTCTACTCTTGCACTGCCGATATGTTTGGCAAATATAGCGATTGAACTGAAATATGGAGTTGGCTATATATCTGGCTCATAAGAAAAAAAAGTGCATACGTTTCGCCCATACGCAGTAAAAAAAATGTTCATTGTACGGTTCCACTGCGAAACCAATGAACGCGAGATTAACCAGTTGGCTCTTCAGTGTTGGTACTACATGCTTTTCTAATGAGAGAATACAAGTCACAAGACGCGTCTGTGCAAGAACCTCATTATTTTGCTTTCTTGGAGATCAGATGATTCAGCTCTTACAATTCGATATCTTTGTGAATACTAACGGAATTGAACTGAAATATGGGATTGGCCTATATATCTGGCTCATGAAGAAAAAAATTACCATACGTTTCATATACGCAGTAAAAAATGTTCATTGTACGGTTCCACTGCGAAACCAATGAACGTGAAAGGGTTAACCAATTGGCTCTTCTAGTGTTGGTACTACATGCTTTTCTTATGAGAGAATACAAGTCTAAGACGCGTCTGTGCAAGAACCCTCATTATTTTGCTTTCTTGGAGATCAGATGGAATTCAGCTCTTACAATTCCGATATCTTTGTAGACTAACGGAGATTGAACTGTAGAAATATAGGTTGGCCTATATATCTGGCTCGAAGAAAAAATTACGCTACCGTTCGCCCACATACGCAAGTAAAAAAATGTTCATTGTACGGTTCCACTGCGAAACCAATAGACATGAAAGGTTAACAGGTTGGCTCTTCTAGTGTTGGTACTACATGCTTTTCTTATGAGAGAATACAAGTCTAAGACGCGTCTGTGCAAGAACCCTCATTATTTTGCTTTTCTTGGAGATCAGATGGAATTCAGCTCTTACAATTCCGATATCTTTGTGAATACTAACGGAATTGAACTGAAATATGAGTTGGCCTATATCTGGCTCTGAAAGAAGAAAGAATTACATACGTTCGCCATACGCAGTAAAAAAATGTTCATTGTGGTTCCACTGCGAGCCAATGAACGTGAAAAGAGATTAACCAATTGGCTCTTCTAGTATTTGAGGCACTACATACTTTTCTTATGAGAGAATACAAGTCCTAAGACGCGTCTGTGCAGAACCCTCATTATTTTGCTTTTCTTGGAGATCAGATGGAATTCAGCTCTTGCAGATTCCGATATCTTTATTAGATACTAACAGATTGAACTGAAATATGAGTTGGCTATATATCTCTGGCTCATGAAAAGAAAAAATTACGCTGATTTATACATACGCAGTAAAAAATGTTCATTGTACGGTTCCACTGCCGAAACCAATAGACGTGAAAAGTTATAACCAATTGGCTCACTACATTTGGTTGGTACTACAATACTTTTCTAATGAGATACAAGTCTAGAAGCGTCATAGAAAAGAGCTGAAATCTCATCTTTGAACTTTTGAACAACTAAAAAAGTTTGACTCGTTTTATCACAAAAATATCAATTTTTGGAGTACTTCCAACCGTCATACAAAAGATTAATTTCAGGGGCATATATTTTGCTTCATATGAATTTGTATTTTTCATGTTATAAATATTAATGATGTAAAGAAGTTCGATCCCAAATTTTAAAGCTGCAATTGTTCTAAGATCAATTTTGTGTGAACTGAAGCAAAGGCGGAATATATAAATTATTTATTATTTTAGAAACCATTAGAGTAGAAATCGTTAGCATTCAGATCAAATTTAATCCCGCTGATCTCAAATGCAACAAAAAAAGCCAGCCTCTTTGTATGAATAATTGCATCAACCAGGATGCTTAACCTTTATTGATTTCAAAAGAAAAACTAAAACTTCGTTGGAGCATATTCGCACCAGATTTCCGAACACCTTCAGAGCAAAAAGAAAAGAAGTTTATTATTCTTTCTTCACAGCAAATAAAACATGGCTCACTAGGCCAACAATTTCAGACACTAAATCACCTCAAACATGTTATTAGGAAATAAAGTTAGTTTTGCAGTTATCAAGTTTCATTTTTCATTCATACACATTTCTTGAGCTATTTTTTTTTACTTTCTCATATAAAGAAAGTACACAAGAGAAAGTATTGTAATCGTCAAAAGAATTCGAACTCGAATTTTGACGAATCTCACACATTTAGACCTCCCTGAGTCAACACAATCTTGGGTATGTCTGTCTGTGAACACGATAACTCAAAGCTATTAAAATTACAGGGATAAAATTTGGTATGTGTCTTTACATACTTTGTAAATTTCTAACACATTTTGGATAAAATCCGTCCACGGGAAGTCTGTCTGTCTGCATGTCCGTGTTGATGTGAACGTTGACTCTGAAACTTTAGTATCCAGATGGATAAAGTTTGTTACACATTTATCATCAGGAATGTAGGTTTGTATCCAAATTTTGGATAACTTCATCCATAAAAAAGTTTACGGTCTGTTTGTCAGTGTAATCGCATACTGTTGAACAGAATAACTTCTTTAAAAAACTATTTTTTTATAAATGAAATTTGGTATGTGGCCTCCTTACCTTAATGATAGATTTTTTGTCCAATTTTTTGTCAATCGGTTAAAAAAAAAGGCATTCAAATTTCGTTATCTTCATCACACCCAGCCCTATTGGTATCCACGCCTGCTTCTAATTTCGCTACGTTGGACAACCTTTGGAAATCGTGGTATGACGATTGTTTATTTTTTTCGCCATTGGAGTTAGGGGTTCTTGTTCGTTTTCCTACCTTTTAGCTTATTTTTTTCTCTACGTGTGTTAGAATTATACGATAAATTTTAGGAGACCACTCCCGCTGTTTATTTATACGGTAAATACAATGAAAAGAATCGGGCCACGTTCTTCACTTTCAAACATCATAGGAATTGCAGCAAAAAGTAATCGGTATTTTGCTTTAACTTTATTGATTAGGCATGGAATGATCGACATGAAAATAAAGTTTCTGCTACTTTCTTTCAAAATGTAAACTTACTATAATGTTCATAATGAAAAAAGAATAAAATCATTTGGAGTCTAATCACCAACTTTTTAAAGGAATCCATGTAGCAATGTGTCCGGGTCAAAATTTCTGCAAATCCATTTTCCAACAAATATTTGTAACAATCAATTAAATACTGTCAGATATCTCTTGCTTATTTAGCAAAATAAAAAATATTCAATATTATGATAATTTGATGCATTTTTTTTTAAAAATATGCCGAGATAAATTGATAAATTCATCAAATAAGTTTCTAATTCTAACTTTCCGCCGATATATTTGCACAAAAGAAAAGAACTTTTGGAGGGTTTTGAAAAGTAGCATGAGGAAGATAGGATCTCCTCTTTTCGTTAATCTATTTTTACAATGTAAAAAAGTATTGAAAAATTATGTTCTCAGAAATTTTTGATATTTATATTGTGTAGTAATGCGCTCGGTTTGAGTTTGTTTTGCTAAATAAGAAAACAGTAAGAAATATCAAAGAAAATTCGGAAAAATTCGAATTCTAATGAAAAATAGGTAAACGCGTTCCCAGTTTCAAAACATTCAAAGAAAAGATGGTTAATGCTAAGAATTCCATAAAATCAGAAAGAAGAGTTCCATAAAATCAATAGAAGAATTCCATAAAATCAGAAAGAAGAATTCCATAAAATCAGAAAGAAGAATTCGTTCCATAAAATCAATGAAGAATTCCATAAAATCAGAAGAAGAATTCCCATAAAATCAGAAGAAAAATTCCATAGGAAGAAAGAATTTGCAAATCAGAAAGAAGAATTCCATAAAATCAAGAAAGAAACATTTCATAAAATCAGAAAGAAGAATTCCATAAAATCAGAAAAGAAACTAGTAACAGTACGAAAACTTTTTGTTAAAAGAATTCAAAATATTTTCTCCGGCTTAATATATTTAATTAAACGCAGCATCTGTAAAATATTCAGTTTCATATAATAAAACAGAACAAATCCAGAGGACATCATTGAACATGGAAGTAAGAAAACATTATTTTAATCATACGTATATCACAGATTCAAACTTTCTCAAGGAAGATCATAAAATCATTAGATTATATTATAGAGACATATATAAGGCTGCTAAACATTTTACGTGTAAAATCAACAGTAAGCAGTGTGGAAGTCAATATAATTAAAATGAAACAGTCTCTCTGACAGCCATGATATGTAGTTGTCGGTTAGGAGCTGTCATAAACACTATTAGTTAATGAGAAGTATGAGAGGTATATTGATTTTTCGGAAGGTTTGGCCTAGTTACTTGATGAATTTTATATACGCATAATTTAATTAATTGACACTTTGGCCATCCATGCAAATTGTTTCTCACAGACATTCAATTAATTTACTTTGCAGGAAATAACAACTCATGCTTATGAGAATGAAAAAAATTAGATCTTCATAATTTTCAAATATTTTATCTACCAAAACGATTTGAAATTTATACACAGATCCTGAATAGTTATTGTATAAAAAAAAATTAAAGCGTAGTTCAAGGTCTCATAATCTGAAATATTTCATGCAAAATAAAGGAATTTTGTCAATACCTTGTCTTCGTAACGTATAAAAGAATATGTATTTGTAGAGAATCAAAATATTTAAAGAAAAGATTCTTCAGATAAAAAAATCGTTTGATATAAAATTAATTTTAAATACATCATTTTGGCTACGAAAAAGAAATTAATTAAAAGAAATCATTTTGGCACTAAATTCTTTTCTAAAGATTATAAAAATAGTGTGGCAACGATATATTTGTCTTTACTAGATTTGTTGCCTAGCAACGAAAAGAATAATGATGATTGAACATGGAATTCGTTGTAAGTCAGTCATGTAGCGTTTGTGATGTAAGGGTATGTGTTTCTTTTACATGTTTATTGCTGTGGAGACGTCAATAAACATATTATTTTTGAAAAAGAAGGTAACCGATTCTTAATGCTATGCTTAAAATCATCACAGTGTGTGAAATTGTTTGAATTGATGACCGTTATTATTTGGGTAATGCTGAAAGCATTAACGTTGGAATGCATAATTACGCAAAGCATATGAATTGATGTTGGGGTGTACTTTTTTTCAATGGCTTTTCTCTCTTCATCAATTCTCTTGTTTTCTAATGCTCAATGCTAACATTACTTTAAGACAAAAGCAGTGATGAGGCTGCTGGCGGTGCTTGGAAGAGACCACACATGCTTCTTACTCTTTTAAAATCTATTGGTTTTATTTTAACTAGCATGAAAATTTTCTTTGGCATATATTGATTTTCAGCGAGTTACTTTGACTCATTTTACTTTTGATACTTAGTTAAGCGTCCAGAAATTTCTATTTTTCCGGAATTAACAGAAAAGGATGATACTTTCTAAGCCTACAAGACAGGATCTCGTTCAATAAAACCTAAGCAAACCAAACTGAACCAATTAATGACTTCTCTTTGCCTTTATGTATCTATTCTTATCTATAGAGGTGGACTGATGTCGAAACATTTTCAACGGAAACTCTTCTTATCTCTTTTTTCTACTCATTTTACTTTTAGAAATTTAAGCCATTGATCTTCCATTAGTTGAAATGTTTATAGTAAAAGTATAGTATAAGTAAACTTACATAGCAAAAAGAATTAAAACTCTTTAATTTTGACCTGTTGTTCAATTGATTCAATGAATATATAAATTCTTTTCGATTAAAATAGAGAGTAATAATTTTAATTTTACAATTAATCCGTTTTCCGCATTTGATAAATGTTTTAATTTTCTTATACAAATCTCAGTATTAATTTTAGCTCTTCTTACAGCAGTATATATACTGTACTACCAAAATATTTGCTGAAATTTCACTTCTTGCGTGAAGAACTAATTTACCTTTCCTGTAATCCAGCCTAGATATACGTCCTTAACCATTTCAGTTCACTGCAGTGTTTCGTTTTTGAAAATTCTAAATTTATTTCAAAATGAGTATTAGACATGTGTGATCATAAATATATGTAAAGGAAAAATTAGCATTTTATTTTAAAAGGAATTTGTGGTTTCACAGTAAAACTAATGAATAGATGGTAAAGTGTTATTTTTTTCCTCACGGTAAGTTACCATTGAAATGCGAATTTAAATTATGTATTTAAATTACAATTGAAATAAAGATGTTCGTACGCGATTTTCAATGAAATGGCTCTATCCATTAATTAAAATTAATATTTTGGAATAGGTATTTAATAATAAGATCTATAAACTGTTCTTATACAAAACTACATGAAATATTTTAAAAACATGATAAAACTTTATTTTTAAAAATCAATATTTAAAAAGTAACAAAACTTTATCTCACAAAAGTCTTCGTACACTGAAATATTTTCGGATAAATTCATATTTAAATTATCGTCTGTCTTTACTTTATTTTTTACTTTTGAGGTGGCATTTAAAAAAATCGTTTATTTTGATTTTTAGCGCTTTACATCGTAATATTTTATTTATTATTTAAAATGGCTTGTAGTCATAGAAAACAACAATCAGCATTCGAAAATTGATTATTTTTCATCCTGTGAAGTATTCTGCAAATCAGTTCGGAATATCGCTAAATTAGTTAATTTATCCCATTCTACAGTGGGATGTACTAAAACGCTTTAAAGAGAAGAAATTGGATCGAAAAGTAAAGGAAAGAAAGGTCCGACCAGCAAATTAACAAAACGTGATCAGATATTTATAATTAGAAAATTTGTGAAAAAATCCACGTTTGGAGTGCTTTAAAGTTTCTGCAAATTTAATGAAAATGTTCTAGTTCAATTTTACCTAAGGGCTTGTTCGACGAGTTCTCAGAGCAGCTGGATTAAGTAGTTCTGTTCTTAGAAATTTTTTGTTAGTGCGAAAACAGAAAGCTTAGGCTTTCCTTCACAAAATCAATGTCTCAAATAAACACAAACGTAGTGGAATAATGTCTTGTTGCAGATCAAAGCAAATTTTACATTTTTGGTGCCGATGGACGTTTAATGGTATGGAAGAAAAAATGAGGAACTTAAACACAAGAACTTTTTGGAACAGTTAAGTATTATGGCGCTGGAGGTGTCCTTGTGTGGGGGGTGTATGTCAGCATCAGGGCTAGGTAATTTGGTACTTATTAATGGCGTAATGAATCATGCTCTTTATTTAAATATTTTAAGAGACAATTTAAAGAGTACCAGCCCAAAATTTGGGTATTGGAAACAATTTGTTTTATCAAGAGAAAACGATCCTAAGCACACGGTTCTCAACATTCGCTTCCACATTGTCTCTATAATTGTCCACAAAATTTAAACACCACCTCAATCGCCAGATTTAAACCCAATAGAACATATTTGGAGAGAACTGGAAGTTAGAGTATGAAAACACGACATTAAAACAAAAAGCGAACTAAAAACACTAATGATGGAAGAGAATGGATGAACATTGATGCAGAAATTACCAAAACAAATAGTGAAATCTATTCCCAAACGTTTTAAAAAAATATTGTGTATGCTAAAGGATATCCTAGTAAATATCAATTTAACGAAAAAATTAGAATATTTACTAATACGTAGAGATTTTTTTAAGTGTACGAAGACTTTTTTTATTGAGATAAAATGTTTATACTTTTTTGATTATTGATTTCTTAAAAATAAAATTTTACTGTATTTTAAAATATTTCATGTAGTTATGTTAAGAATAGAGTATAGATCTGGTATTAGAAATACCCACATGCAGAATATTAATTTTAACTAATGGGCAGAACCCTATTTCATTGAAATCGTAAGTGCAGAACACTTTTGGGAGCCACTGTATAAGCATACACGTAGTATTCAGGATATTCTTCTAGAAAATTCAATATTGCTTTCGAAAATTCAATTTTAAAATATCAATTTGTTGCAAAGACCCTCTTCATTTTTCTTTCTCTTAGAGATCAGATGGAATTCTACTCTTGCACTGCCGATATGTTTGGCAAATATAGCGATTGAACTGAAATATGGAGTTGGCTATATATCTGGCTCATAAGAAAAAAAAGTGCATACGTTTCGCCCATACGCAGTAAAAAAAATGTTCATTGTACGGTTCCACTGCGAAACCAATGAACGCGAGATTAACCAGTTGGCTCTTCAGTGTTGGTACTACATGCTTTTCTAATGAGAGAATACAAGTCACAAGACGCGTCTGTGCAAGAACCTCATTATTTTGCTTTCTTGGAGATCAGATGATTCAGCTCTTACAATTCGATATCTTTGTGAATACTAACGGAATTGAACTGAAATATGGGATTGGCCTATATATCTGGCTCATGAAGAAAAAAATTACCATACGTTTCATATACGCAGTAAAAATGTTCATTGTACGGTTCCACTGCAGGAAACCAATGAACGTAGAAAGGGTTAACCAATTGGCTCTTCTAGTGTTGGTACTACATGCTTTTCTTATGAGAGAATACAAGTCTAAGACGCGTCTGTGCAAGGAGCCACATTATTTTGCTTTCTTGGAGATCAGATGGAATTCAGCTCTTACAATTCCGATATCTTTGTAGACTAACGGAGATTGAACTGTAGAAATATAGGTTGGCCTATATATCTGGCTCGAAGAAAAAATTACGCTACCGTTCGCCCACATACGCAAGTAAAAAAATGTTCATTGTACGGTTCCACTGCGAAACCAATAGACATGAAAGGTTAACAGGTTGGCTCTTCTAGTGTTGGTACTACATGCTTTTCTTATGAGAGAATACAAGTCTAAGACGCGTCTGTGCAAGAACCCTCATTATTTTGCTTTTCTTGGAGATCAGATGGAATTCAGCTCTTACAATTCCGATATCTTTGTGAATACTAACGGAATTGAACTGAAATATGAGTTGGCCTATATCTGGCTCTGAAAGAAGAAAGAATTACATACGTTCGCCATACGCAGTAAAAAAATGTTCATTGTGGTTCCACTGCGAGCCAATGAACGTGAAAAGAGATTAACCAATTGGCTCTTCTAGTATTTGAGGCACTACATACTTTTCTTATGAGAGAATACAAGTCCTAAGACGCGTCTGTGCAGAACCCTCATTATTTTGCTTTTCTTGGAGATCAGATGGAATTCAGCTCTTGCAGATTCCGATATCTTTATTAGATACTAACAGATTGAACTGAAATATGAGTTGGCTATATATCTCTGGCTCATGAAAAGAAAAAATTACGCTGATTTATACATACGCAGTAAAAAATGTTCATTGTACGGTTCCACTGCCGAAACCAATAGACGTGAAAAGTTATAACCAATTGGCTCACTACATTTGGTTGGTACTACAATACTTTTCTAATGAGATACAAGTCTAGAAGCGTCATAGAAAAGAGCTGAAATCTCATCTTTGAACTTTTGAACAACTAAAAAAGTTTGACTCGTTTTATCACAAAAATATCAATTTTTGGAGTACTTCCAACCGTCATACAAAAGATTAATTTCAGGGGCATATATTTTGCTTCATATGAATTTGTATTTTTCATGTTATAAATATTAATGATGTAAAGAAGTTCGATCCCAAATTTTAAAGCTGCAATTGTTCTAAGATCAATTTTGTGTGAACTGAAGCAAAGGCGGAATATATAAATTATTTATTATTTTAGAAACCATTAGAGTAGAAATCGTTAGCATTCAGATCAAATTTAATCCCGCTGATCTCAAATGCAACAAAAAAAGCCAGCCTCTTTGTATGAATAATTGCATCAACCAGGATGCTTAACCTTTATTGATTTCAAAAGAAAAACTAAAACTTCGTTGGAGCATATTCGCACCAGATTTCCGAACACCTTCAGAGCAAAAAGAAAAGAAGTTTATTATTCTTTCTTCACAGCAAATAAAACATGGCTCACTAGGCCAACAATTTCAGACACTAAATCACCTCAAACATGTTATTAGGAAATAAAGTTAGTTTTGCAGTTATCAAGTTTCATTTTTCATTCATACACATTTCTTGAGCTATTTTTTTTTACTTTCTCATATAAAGAAAGTACACAAGAGAAAGTATTGTAATCGTCAAAAGAATTCGAACTCGAATTTTGACGAATCTCACACATTTAGACCTCCCTGAGTCAACACAATCTTGGGTATGTCTGTCTGTGAACACGATAACTCAAAGCTATTAAAATTACAGGGATAAAATTTGGTATGTGTCTTTACATACTTTGTAAATTTCTAACACATTTTGGATAAAATCCGTCCACGGGAAGTCTGTCTGTCTGCATGTCCGTGTTGATGTGAACGTTGACTCTGAAACTTTAGTATCCAGATGGATAAAGTTTGTTACACATTTATCATCAGGAATGTAGGTTTGTATCCAAATTTTGGATAACTTCATCCATAAAAAAGTTTACGGTCTGTTTGTCAGTGTAATCGCATACTGTTGAACAGAATAACTTCTTTAAAAAACTATTTTTTTATAAATGAAATTTGGTATGTGGCCTCCTTACCTTAATGATAGATTTTTTGTCCAATTTTTTGTCAATCGGTTAAAAAAAAAGGCATTCAAATTTCGTTATCTTCATCACACCCAGCCCTATTGGTATCCACGCCTGCTTCTAATTTCGCTACGTTGGACAACCTTTGGAAATCGTGGTATGACGATTGTTTATTTTTTTCGCCATTGGAGTTAGGGGTTCTTGTTCGTTTTCCTACCTTTTAGCTTATTTTTTTCTCTACGTGTGTTAGAATTATACGATAAATTTTAGGAGACCACTCCCGCTGTTTATTTATACGGTAAATACAATGAAAAGAATCGGGCCACGTTCTTCACTTTCAAACATCATAGGAATTGCAGCAAAAAGTAATCGGTATTTTGCTTTAACTTTATTGATTAGGCATGGAATGATCGACATGAAAATAAAGTTTCTGCTACTTTCTTTCAAAATGTAAACTTACTATAATGTTCATAATGAAAAAAGAATAAAATCATTTGGAGTCTAATCACCAACTTTTTAAAGGAATCCATGTAGCAATGTGTCCGGGTCAAAATTTCTGCAAATCCATTTTCCAACAAATATTTGTAACAATCAATTAAATACTGTCAGATATCTCTTGCTTATTTAGCAAAATAAAAAATATTCAATATTATGATAATTTGATGCATTTTTTTTTAAAAATATGCCGAGATAAATTGATAAATTCATCAAATAAGTTTCTAATTCTAACTTTCCGCCGATATATTTGCACAAAAGAAAAGAACTTTTGGAGGGTTTTGAAAAGTAGCATGAGGAAGATAGGATCTCCTCTTTTCGTTAATCTATTTTTACAATGTAAAAAAGTATTGAAAAATTATGTTCTCAGAAATTTTTGATATTTATATTGTGTAGTAATGCGCTCGGTTTGAGTTTGTTTTGCTAAATAAGAAAACAGTAAGAAATATCAAAGAAAATTCGGAAAAATTCGAATTCTAATGAAAAATAGGTAAACGCGTTCCCAGTTTCAAAACATTCAAAGAAAAGATGGTTAATGCT
>BGPR01031933.1:0-12968 GCA_013235015.1 Araneus ventricosus | reverse complement strand
CGTATTAGGCTCCTTTCACATTATGCGGTTTAACCGTTACGGCTCAAAGTTGTTTATTTTCTTTGCCGTGTCATGTTTGCTTTCACACTTGACGATTTGCGCCGTCGGTATTTGAGTGCGGTTTCTAATTTCATAGCTGTTTCAGTATGGATCGGAAGCAAATAGCAGCAATATGGTCTTGCACCCATCGATCAAAAGAAACGAGACTTATAATCGCCTCACTTTTGGAAGAACAACGTGCAGATGAATGTCGGAATGTCTGTAGCATCTCTTGATGAATTCCAAAACCGAATAAAAAATTATACTCTGCGGCAAAATACTAACATTTGGAACTGCATTCAACCGACAAAAATGGTAGCTGTGACTCTGAAGTAACTGTGTTGTCTGTTAAATCATAGGTAGGGGAGAAACGTCCTCCCTCTGCTGTGACACGAAAGTTTGGAAAGCGGGTGCCAGCTCAGGTGTCGTCCTAGTCATGTGACAGTGGTTCAAAATGACGCGGTGCGTCCTAAAATAGCCCTCGTGTTGCTTCAAAACGGGACGTCAATATAACTAAACAAAATCGCAAGTAACTGACACTTATTTTTACATCTTAATCGTTTGTGTTTAAAACATAAAGTGTTATAGAAAAAAAAGTGTAAAAAGCAATAGCGAAAGTGCGACTGTTTATTACTTAGCAAAAACTTATAGATTTTGTTTTTACCATAATTACATAAAATAAGTTCCTCCCTAGATATGGATTTTAAGGTTAGTGTAATAATTTTAAGCATTGCAAATGTATATTAATAACATATTACGTAAATCGATTATACATAAGTTGTGGAACATTGATTTCATTTGCCCGCAGGATTTAAAAAAAACTAAACAACCCATTGCAAACAAATGTTATGAAAATTCCCTTCGACATATCACAGCTTTAAAATCATTTAACATGGTAAATAATCAGATATGCTTTAATCACTTTTTATGACGTTAAAATAGTATACCTTTTTCTTGAAAATTATATGTAAGATACCACGCATTGAAAAAAACTATAACGCAATGTTTTGATTTTGTATGTTTTTTCATTGTGGTTATATAAGCATAGCAGGGAAATTTCTGTGTGTTTGATGAACAATATTTTAAAAATCCTGTCTATAAGTATTTAAAGTATAAATCACTCACCAAACATCTCTTTATATTGAGATGGGTTTTGACTATATCTTCTCAATTATTTAAAGTACACTCATGTGCAATATCACGACATATTCATGATTTAAATTTTCAAATCAAATCATAAAAAAATCGGAAACTTTAATGGAATCTCCGTAAAGAGTTCAAAATACTGAAGAATTCTATAAGACTGTCGGAATTACTTATGAAAGGTTAAAAGTTTCCTGAAATTGCGACTTCAGAAATAAAACATATGTTGTTATCTTAGAATTCAGTCATGATTATTAGACACTGCTATCCAGATTTTTATTAATTTACAAGAAATAGTATAATCGTTTCCAATACCTTATACATGGCCGTCTTATCCAATGGGCAAATTAGGCAGAAGAACAGTGCGCTATTAAGTCAAGGGATCATAAAAACTTTCTATACTGATTTTGAACCAAAAATATTTATTTAATTGTAATTTTAAATATGTTATACAATTTTATATGTTATAATATGGTATAGAACCTAGTTAATAAAATAACCTAGGAGAATATAATGTTATCAAAACATTATAATGCTCCTGAATTATTTTTTTAGCTAGATATTTTGTTTGGGCGGCAAGCACTGTAAAATCTTAAGACGGCCCTGATCTTACACAATATAAAAATTAGTCAGCATTGGCATATTTCGAAATAAAATAAAACAGCTAAATTTTAAATAGGAAAAAAATAACGAAAACATTAAAAAATTACACAGTCAACACTCAAATTAAACGAAAGTGCGTTCTATGATAACAATGAAATCATTTAAAAATGACAAAGACAATAGTAAAATTTAATTTTGAAGCATTCTATAAAAATAATGGAATCATTAATTAGCTGCAAAAGCTCCGAGAAGGCAAAAAGAACAAGTGACCTTGTGAAGGTGACGGACGGCAGCCGGATGAAATTCGTGCAATGTGAAAGCATCAGCATATTTTCATACATTACTACTAAGACGAAGTCGTAACGGCGCCGTTTTTTCCAGTCGCGCACGCGGCTGGTTAAAACCCCAACAAACGGACTCAAACCGCGATCGGCTAATGTGAAAGCTCCCACTCATTTCTTCAGTTTACCACCAAGAGGCGGCCTAATGCATTCTTGCCGTAACGGTTCAACCGTATAATGTGAAAGGGGCCTTACGGGAGCAGGAGTAAAATCGCGAGCCTTTCTTTTGCTTCGTACAATGGCGAAGAAATCAAATATGCAAAGTCAACCAGTTGACGGACTTGGCCCAAAATTTTATACGGACCTACATTCATGACGATAAAACTTTGTACCAAATTTTATCCATATAGCTATTCAAGTTTTTGAGTAATAGTGTTAGCATGACTTCGAACATACAGACAGACGGACTTCCCGCTGACGGATTTTGTTCAAAATTTGATAGAAACCTACAAATTATGTTTAAAGACCACATACCAGATGTCATCCCCGTAGCTCTAATAGTTTTCGAGTAATCGTGTTCACAGACACACAGACATAATTCCAAAATTGTGTTTTTCGGACTCAGGGAGGTCTAAAACGTGGAGATTCGTCAAAATCTCGAGTTTGAATTTTTTGACGATTACAATACTTTCTCTTTGTATACTTCGTATACGAGAAAGTAACCAGCGGGAGTGGCCTCCCCTAAACTTTCTCGTATACTTTTCAAACATTTGCCATTTCCCTTCCCCCTGCGTTGATAAAAAGTTCGATCGAACTGTAACCCAGAATGCAATGACTATCAGAAGGTTTTTCATTGGAGATTATAGTGATAGTAAAATATTGAGGTGAAGAATCATATTCAAAAAGATACGTATGCATTAAAACTTCGCAATATTTATTTTTTTTATCAAACTCTAGCAATGCAAGTTCCGCGTGCGGAGAAGAAAACAGAATAGCTTGCGCATGCGCAGAGATTGCTTCCAATACGCAAGTAAAACGAGACGCCCTAAATGTTTGCTTTCTTACAAAATCTCGCCGCCAAAATTGGTTTTTGGCAAACTGCCAAGTTTTCGGAGTATTCCTTCTTTGCACAGGCATTTACGCATGTGCATGGAGTTGAACAAGTATTCTATTATACAGAACGACAGACAGTCAGTCCGTTGACGGATTTGGCCCACAATTTTATACGGACCTACATTCATGACGATAAAACAGTGTACCATATTTTATCCATCTAGCTATTCAAGTTTTTGAGTTATAGCGTTCGCATGACCTCGAACATGCAGACAGACAGACTTCCCGTTGACGGATTTTGTCCAAAATTTGATAGAAACCTACAAATTATGTTTAAAGACCACATACCACATTTCATCCCCGTAGCTCTAATAGTTTTCGAGTTATCGTGTTCACAGACAGACAGACACACATACACACACAGACAGACAGACATAATTCCAAAATTGTGTTTTTCGGACTCAGGGAGGTCTAAAACGTGGAGATTCGTCAAAATCTCGAGTTCGAATTTTTTGACGATTACAATACTTTCTCTTTGTATACTTCGTATACGAGAAAGTAAAAATACGATGTCCTTGTCAAAATTGCTGCATAACTTTATGCTGTTATGTTAACTTATGCTGCTGCTTATAATTAACTTAACTGCTTATGTTAACTTTATTCTTTATGCTAAATTATGCTGTTAAATAAATAACATTCACGATTTCTTTAATAAAGGTTTCCAGCTTTTGCCAACACACCATCTCTTTATCTGGTATTTTATATCACAGGTTGAGCTATTTGACAATTATGAATGATTTTTTATGTTGTTCAATCAATCTGAACTCTGAAACTTCCTTTATGCTCAGGGTAGACATAATTAAAGAAGAGTATTTGGGTGCAAAATAGACATTCATTGAACACAGAATTGCTAACATTAGTTTTTAAAAAATCTTCGTAAATATGGCACGATTTTTTTAGCTTCATATTGAAGTAAACCCTAAATTTAAACCACCTCGAATTTAACACACTTCAGATTTAGCGGATAGAGTTTGACTTATGTTCTTGAAGTCTCTCGCACAGTTCAAATCAGCTTGACGATTTTTCCACCCTGAATTATAAGGAGTCTTTTAGTATGTCCATTAACTACTTTATAGTCACTTATACAGTACAATTTCAAGCATATTATCCAAGGATAATATAAGAGGATTAATCAGGATACCGATCTATGTGTCATCCTTCTTGTCAGGGAAATATACTTATTATGTTTAAACTGAGCAAACAAAGGCTCTTCTAAAAAGATAAAATAGAAGGGATTCAACGTTATTTCAGACATAATATTTCAAATGATTGAATAAACAGGGTTTAATTTTCCACATTGAATTCTATTGTTACAATAACTTAATATCATTTTTAAAAGAGTGCTACTATTTATTATTTCCTCTCTGCCTGTTTTATGAATTTATGAAATTGATTTAGAAACGACGATGTAATAAAATTATACAAACACAGATGATGAAATAAAATATGTTTTTTTAACATGACAATGTTTTTAGGCTGTATTAAAGCTGTTAGAATAGAAAGGTGAAGAGAGAGAGACTAAAAAATCCACAATGCAAACATACAACAATTTACAACTAAAAGCCTCCAGTGAGTCACAAAAGAACTGTCGAAGGAAAGACAGGACAGTTCTGAGAAGGAATACGAATTTACATGAAAAAGTTTAAACATGTGAACGAAATAACCATAAATATTATAGTAAATATTATATTTCTACAAATAATGCTTCTCGAATTTGTTTAATGCAGTTGGTAGACATCAGAAGGAAAAGTGGATTGTCTCTAATATTATTGATGTATTATTTATTCATTGCAAACTGATCTTAATGAGCTTTTGTTAACATACGCTCATGTTTAGAGAAAATTCAACTCTTTAAATCAGCTATAAGTAGTTGCTATTGAGTTTGCTTATCGTTAAACAAGCAAGGAATAAAATTTCAGTTGATCGTCAAGGTATTATGTACTAACAGTCGAAGTAATGTTGAATAATTCAACTAGAAACGACACAAAGCCATATTTTGGGCTAACATGAAGTTAGTACACTTGAGGAGCCTTTTTATTACATAATTATATATTTTGATGAAATTATTACATAATATCAGTCAAAATAAAAATCCCGTTATTTGAAAAGAATGTGTAAGCATTTGGTGGTTCTTTTCAACAGCTTTTTAATTATAATTATCTCTTCATCAGTTATGTTACCCTGTGTATATCAGAAAGTTTTAAGACTCATAATTATTTTTAATATCAGAAATCAATCATTTAGAATAGACAGACAGATCTTTGATACAAAGTGTCAGATGAAGAGATGGGATGTGTGTAAAACCTAGAAGCCATTTATTAAAGGAACAAAGATAGATCGATAAAAAAAAATCAGCGACATGTGCTGTGCTTGTCAGCAATTCTGACAAGCTCAGCACATTTTTATTTTATACATATAACGTTGATAATTTAGTATCTAGCAAAATGCCAGTCTGAAAAGGCTGAACTGTGATTGTATTAAAAAGCCTTCTAAAATTTATCTTCCTTGTTTGCTGCTGTTATCCGCATTAAATTAGCAGCTGTAAATCAGTTGCTATTTTTCCACAATACTGATAAAATTATGCATGAATAAAAGGGAAATTCTTCCTGTACTGGGCACTGATTCATTTAGAAGTCAGCAGCATGAAGGCTATTATTATTCTTTTGCTTGTGGCTGTAGTATACAGCAAGCCAGGTAAAAAATTTCATTTATTTTAATCATAAAATTCTTTTGGAAATGCGAATTAAGTATGTTAAAATTAATCCCTCATTAAAAAATAAAAGATAGTTATACCTTATAAGACTTTATATGGTAAATACTTCTAAGAAATTCGTCAAAAAAGGAACAAATTACTTTTAACAATACATGAAATCTTTAAATTAAGAACTTATATTTCAAATTTATTCTTAAATTTTAGGCCCCATTAGCTTTAATAAGCTAAATATTTTTTATTAACTAAAACAGTATTCTATTAAATAAATGTCTTCAATTTTATCTTTTAATTCCTCATATTTACTGATACCGAGTCATAATAATTTTTTTAATTGTGTGTTACTGATTCTCTTGATTCATTATACCTTTAATTCTTTGACTATTGGCTTAAGTTTTTAATACATGCGTTAAAGAAAGCGTAGATGTGAAATCTCCAATCAAAGGATTAGCAGCATGGGAAAACATTAAAATCATAAAATGCTGATTGAAGTCAAAATAAATGATTAAGGAAATTGAAACCAAATGACTTAATCATCAAAATTAATATCGGGCCAGTCAGACTTGATAACAAGCTTTGTCTATCATATCGCCAACCGAGTGTCTATAAAACATTTAAACAGTGTAAAAGGTTTACTTTATGCGCTGTGCTTCTTTTTCCACATCAGAAATACATGTCTATTATATTTTTCAAAAGAACTATCGAAAAGAAAGAGGAAAAAATTGCTTAGTAAGCTTCTTAAGGAAAATTAAACGGCCGTATGCTTGGATTCAGGTATATTATAGTTCGTTCTTTTAGTATTGTTATATCATTGCTATACTTCTTCCAATCAATTGATACAAAGTCACCATACTAGTTTAATTGGAAGTTATGTTATCTCTGTAAAATTTTACGAAAATTCTGATAAAAACGGAAAATAATGATAATTCTGAATATTCTGATATAAAATTCATTAATGCTTAGATTTTTATGCAAACGGCTGTGGCGCCGATGTTATTCAATCAGTACTGGCTGTGTTTCATTTTATTCTGATTATTTCTAAATTTTGCGCTTTATTTTAAAAATGAAACGCTGGAATTAATAAAGAAGAGAATTAACTACGTTCAAACTTAAGCTCAAATGGAAAGATAAATTGTTGTTAAACGTAATATTAGCTTATATAAATTAAGCACCTCCATTGTAAATTTCTTTTATAAATAAAGCATGCTTTTGTTTTCGCTTTCAAAGTCTGTTCGTAAATTTACCTAATTCTTATACTCTTAGCTTCCGCTTTCGGATAGTTTCGCTTCGCCTATTCCATTCTCTTTTCAGTTAAGTTAAAAATAGCTTGATTCTGAAGATTGGGAATAACTTTTTACCCTCAATTTAACCAGAGCTGAAAAGAACTTTCATTAGAATATACAGCAGAGCCCAGGTAATCAGAACCCCAGGAATCCGAAATTTCGGATAAATCGAACATTTTTTTTTTAATTTCTGAAAACTTTTTACTGAATAATGAAGGAAAAATAAGAATTACGAATCAGAAACAAAGCTAATGTTTATTCCTAACTTAAAAGAAGTACTCGAATCGGTCTTTAAGAATGAATACAGCACCTTAATTAGTAGAAACAAACTCAGATATGTTCTATTCACCCTCAACTTGTTTGTCTCTTTACAGTGCGAATCGCCGTGCGCTCTTTCCGTACGCCTTCACAGAGCACCCGGAGTCAATACTCTACTGCATTTGGTATATCAAGAGTATTTTACTGAATTTCCCGGATAATCCGAACAAAAGTCAGCCCCAATTAGTTTGGATACCCGGGGTTCGACTGTACGTTGACATTATTTCAAAATATAAAGAACTAATGTTATGTATACAGGTATGAAGCAAAAATAAAGTAAGAGGCATGTCTATGGTATTTTTTACCATATGAATACTCCCTTTCATTTTTTCGTATTCTTCCACGATATGCAGCAATCTGTCTTTACCATGGTCACATAATAAAGAGCATAGAGAATGCATTTAGGTCATCTTCCGTTTGATATGTTAGGGTCTAAAGTTTTTGACAGATCAAAACACATCTACAGTTTTCATGTGCAAATCATTTACTAAAGTTCATCCTACTGTGGCAACAACGCTTCATTTTATTTCTGCGCACACCTTTCATCTCGCACCTGCGCTAAAACTGGAGCTATAAAAGCTTTCGTGTATAGAACTCACTTTTTACTCATCTGTGCAATGGCGACATCTTGAGTTTGAATATTTAATTTAACTTTATTTCAAATCTTTTGCTGTGTTTTATTAAAGTTTATTTTGTTTACAATATGCGTTCGTCATTCGGAGTCCTGCGCAAGCTAGTTGGATACATAATAGTTGTGGGAAATAACATCCGGTAGTTATCCGATTCGAGAGTTGATTGCAATATAGGATTCAACACAAGCTACACCACATATATTCGACTCTAAAGTCTTCGACAGATCAAAATAAATCAACAGTTTCGGTGTACAAATCACGTACTAAAGTCCATCCATCTAGCTCTTTGCATTTTTGTGGTATCGCATTTATATGCACTCGAATAGATAGACCAACTGACAATCACCCCTCTGACGCATTTGGTCCAAAATCTGTTACAGATCTACAACTCTGGTGATAAAACCAAATGCTTTTATTCTTTTAGCTATTCTTGTTTTTGCATCACTATGTTCACATGCACACGAAGGCATGGACAGAGTTCTCGTTGACGCATTTCGTCAAAATTTCACACATTTCTACAATTTTGTAGTAAGGCCGCATTCCAAATTTCCTTCGTCTAGCTCAGTCCGTTTTTGAGATATCTGCAAACAGACATTATCCTAAATAAGGGAGTTTTTAGTGCTCAAAGAGATCTAAAACGTGAATACTGGCTAAAATCTGTAGGTCAAATCTTTTGGTTGCTACAATCCTTTCCTTTTCGATACTTTTATAAGAAAAAATAAAACAATCTATGTATTTTAAAATTCATCTTTCAATGTGTAAAAATAATTCTTTTCTAAATTTAATACTAAAAAATACTAAAGACCTTCATTCAAACGGTTGCCTTTTTTATTTTTAAACAGGCGCCCTTTCTGCAATTTGGTTTGCAAAAAGGCAAATAGGATTTAACCATTTTAAGATAGCAGATTTCATGTTGATGCTTCATGCGCTGATCCATTTTCTCATTTACTAACATCCTGTTTGCAATTTATTAGCCGAAGTCCCAAAGGATCCTATGATAAACGATGGACTTTTTGAAGGAGACATAGCAGGGATAGATCCTGAACAGGTAATTTTTCTCTCTCATAGAGATGTCATTAAATAAACACTAGTATATTCTCTGAAATTAAACTAAAATCTTTTTTGAGACGAATAAAATACGCAATCCGATTCAAACGAAGCTCGAATTTTTATAAGGGTTGATTTTAAAACTATAATTGTTGTTCATATATATATATAATAGCAGATTCATAGCTTTTTAACATCCAAAAGTTGGGAGGATACCTCTCTTTCTAATCTAAACCGATATGATAACTAGAAATATCTTCGAATACCTATTGGATATTTACTAAGATGTCCCATTTAGAAAACGAATCGTTGACTCTCTCATATTTTTCCCCCGATTGGTTGAAGAAATCGGAAAAAAATCTATATTTAAAATGGTATAAAAGCAAATACCTCTCATAGTAACATTTTTTGAAGTAGTACATTATAAATAAAACCATTATAGTAGTAATAATATATGATAGCTATAAGAAAATATGAAGGGGTGCAAAGAAAATATTTCCTGACTTTCATCATTTTAAACCAGAAAAACTACATAATAATATTATATTATACAACTTTATAATTCAATTACTACTGAATAAAGAAATGAAAAATACTCGCCTGAAAATGAAAAATACCATTGAATGTGCATAACTGGTCCTAAAACTCCATTCCTGGTACTTCAGAATATCTGAGCATTATACTACAACACGCAACTGAATGTATTTCTTCGCATGTAGCTTGAGAAGACCATTAAATTTATAAGCAAATGAAAATGGTGCTGGCTTGTCTCATCAGATTTTTAACTAGAACCACTGCATGAAAAGTGTAACAAAATGTTTTTGGTTTGCATTTAATTCTTGACCTGATTACTAATTAGACTGCTTAGTCCATCCGTATGAGAAAGGATTATCCTGCGAAGCAATAATCCAACGAAAAAAGGAAGCCTCCATATCTAAATTTTCATTCTGCTATCGTGAGAAAGTGAACCCCAAAGAAGATCGTCCATGAAATTGTATTTATTTGGCTAACAGTCACATAATACAGATACAACAGAGCATGAAAATGTTCAACTTCATCAAAAACTCGGAATTCTTTTTCTCTAAGAAAAGAAAAATGCCAACACAGAATGAAAAGAATTCAAATAAAACCGAAAGGGGTCGACTCAATACATTATGCTATAAGAAAAATTAAAGCATTTGTTTCTTATTAAATATTTTTCAGCAACATATAGTGCATAAGCAAAACCTGCGCGAATTTAACCTTTTTAAATACTTTTATTTAATCTGAATTGAATTATGTTTGTTTAGACGGAATTTTGTGATAGATTTTTCACTCACTTCCTTATTTGCTAGAGTTTTGAAATTTTGTAAACTTGTATATTCTCGATGAAAATACACTATTTTTATATGTCCGGAACGTAATTATTATTTAATCGATTCATTTAATTAAATTTGGATTCTATACGAGTGGTGCCCTCGGGTAATGAATTTGAGAAAAATACGATCCCATAATATTTATACAAAATGATGAATTATAAATTAAAGACGACAAAGTAGTGCAGTAATATAAGTGTGATTTTAAAAAACTGTTTTATTTATTTTATTTCTCAATTGAGTGGATCTTCTAAATCCACTCTTTAATATCAACTTTAAAATGCATCGTTAGAATTAAGGTTGTTCATATCCAAGATCAAAAATATTTCAATGTATTGAATAGAATACAGTATTATTTCAAAGCTTTGAATATTTTAATTTCAATTAGTGATATTTTATCGTGTTCTTGAACAGTGGGAAGACAGGAATGCAGTGCCCAGAGATTCGCAGCGCTGGCCAAACGGAGTTGTCCCTTACGTAGTAGATCCTTCTCTCTGTAAGTAAGACCGTTTTAAGTATTTCTACAAACAAAAATTTGAAAAAAATCTTAAGAGTTTCATGCCTGCCTAGAATTATATTTTCTTTTGATTTTCTTGTGTTTCGAACGAAATTTCAATAAATAAATTATTTAAATGAAGGCATCTGAATTCTTATTATTTTACCGAAGATAACTTTTATTATTAAGGAAAGAACATTTTTAAAAATGAAGTTGGTATTCCGTAAACATATTGGAGACAAAAGAGGAATTGTCTTTTTTTTCTTAGAAAGAGTTTATACTGTAGTAAAACAATGTTGAAATTTTTAAATTCTATTATATGAATTACATTCACAAATTCGATGCCTTATTATATTATATGAATTACGTACACAAATTTGATGCCAATAAAAATAAATAATTGTACATTTTTTTATTTTGTCATTAAATGAAAAACTCTAATGGTAGAAGTATCTTTTTCACGATTGTTTCTTTAAATGCACTTATAAATATTTTGATTTTTCTCGCATAAATAATTGAATAACTATCAAGAATAGTGTTATTAATTAGTCGGATATTTTTATCTGAATCAAAGTAAAAATAATTAAAACATGAATCCAAATTTTTTAAAATTTGATTTCAAAGTTTTAATTTATTATTTATGTAGAATCTTAATTTTATTAATTGAGTTTTATGTCTGTTTCTTTGCTTGCTCAGTTTGATTTTATTAAATGAAGTACATTTTAAAATATCTAATGAAAATGTAGCAATCTCAATTATATTTCTGGAAATATACAATCCATATTTTTATTATTTCGCTTTTAATTTTAAAAAACAGAAAAATCGCTTCTTGTTATTGTTTGCAACGCGGTTTTTTATAAGCTTTTTTTTTCGCGGCGGGCGCCGTTCTAAAGCTTGAACCTAACCGAAAATTTGTTATAAAACACCGATAGAAAAATTCTTCATTTCGTAAATATTAAATTTATGCTCAAATATATTTTAACATCTGGAAGTTTAACTGATATTTATACATTTGCACAATAATTCTCTATACTGATATTTAATAAGATAAAAGATTGCAAAGTAGATAAATAATATAGCTTTTCAGATTCTGATATATTGCCAGATCCTTTGAAATGCTATTAAAATAACTATTTTTGATTGTTTGTTGCAGATGGCATCTGGGATTTGATTATGAAATCCATGCGTCACATCGAAGACAATTCTTGTATTCGTTTTGTTCAGAGAAAGAACGAGCACAACTACCTCAGTCTTTTCAAAGGAAATGGGTAAGATATTTTCAAAGTAGTATTAACTGGGAAAATAAGCAAATTACATCTGAAATCAGTTCACTTAGGTTTCTTAATGGTTTCTTTTTCCTTTTTTTTGTTTTAAAAGCGTTCAGTTTAATCTCTTGCATAAGTAGCCAAAAACTCAACACTTTTCATACGAATTCTGAACCAGATTACTTTCCTGCATTAGTTCAAAATTATTTCAAATTAAGAGAGAGTTAGGTTACAAGAACAGCATCTGATTCTCGTAATTTTTATGGATCCAAAACCTGCTGACTGCTATAGACTGCATCATAACTTTTGCACTAATGTCGGGAATTTTAATTGATTACGATGGTCTTTAACTATAATCAATCTTTATACGTAATTACTAGTAAATCCATTTCATGCTGCTCCATATTCAACATAATACATACTAGCAATTCTATAAACATTAGACCTGGTGTCCAAAACAAAAAATCCAAAATCTGCTCTCCGTGACAATCTCTATATGCTTCAGTCATTTTTTTCGAATGCGAATTATTTATGCAATCTATGCTTTTATCAATATTTACAAAATTGCAATTAAATGCCAGCTTTTATCCGAATTAGCAAAATTACAATTCAGTGTCTCGCCTTTGCCAAAATGACTGAAATGTTTTAATGGTGCCAAACCATTAAAACCTTCCATTGACTTC
>BGPR01031932.1:0-17767 GCA_013235015.1 Araneus ventricosus | reverse complement strand
TTGGGTTTTTTTTTTTCAAAATTGGAAAATCATTATAAGATATTGTAATCATACTGCAATAAAATATTCAATGTTGGGATTCATTAGACACAGATTTTTATGCTCTATAACTTTCATCTATACCATTTTTAACATTGAATGTGTTGTTTTGAAGTAATATAGGAAAAACTGGCAAAACACCCCACTTCACTTCAGTTCCCCTCCTAGCAACCGACGCTCACCTAGCAGGAGGGGGAAAAATTTGGGATACTTATACTGGGATCTAAATGAAGCGATTAAAGCAAGAAAACCCTATCCATAAATATTTTCCGATTTAAACCCCCCCCCCCGACTGTACTATTTTACGGTTTGGCGCTTTCGAAGTTCCAGGGAGGAGTAAGGGGGGATATCTCCCCTGAGGGGTGGATATCTCCCTTGAGGTCCATGAGGTCAAAACAGTATTTGACCAAAGTTTAAAAACTTTGTATATATATATATATATATGTCCTATTTGCCATTTTTGGGTCTAATTGCATTGGGCTAATACTGTATGAGTGTATGACAAACACAATTTGGAAAACTGCTACAGAACAAGAATGCGGTAAAATAGCTAAAATATGAAAATGAGCATGAAAAGTCATAATACATAAGAAACTGTTACACAAGAAGAAAAAAGGCATTCTAAATATTGGAATACATAAACAAATATTAACAAATATGTATATAACACTTCGAAACATAATGCACTGTAGATTTCTGTTGCACTTTCTAAAAGTGGCGAACTTCAAAACACTCATCCCTTTAGAAAACTATTAAAGTTATGGCGGATTTGAAGGAATGATGTATGCGAGGATAAAATTTACAATTTTAATGAAAAGACCAAGTACCGAATTTCGATTGTCTAGGACTCAGTGGTCGGCAAACTTATTAGTCAAAAGAGCCAAAGATTAACATTTCCTTTGAGTACCAAATTCTTTTCTATAACCATGTTTCTCGGAGTCGGTTTAAACTACCTACTAACATTCAATAAAACCAGATATTTTAATAATCGTACGTAAGGTAGGTGAGTCAAAGATGGCCATAGTTAAGCTTTGAGGATTTTTTTAAAATTTTCTGGTTAGGTGTGTGTCGCTGATTTTTTTTTTTTTTTTTTTAAAATTTTACACTTATCTCTAACACATATCAAGTATACTTTCTTTATAAAGTAAGATTTAATTATCTTTATAATACAATTTCAAAATTGTAGCTGATGGCATAGTGTTCCAAAAGTGGCCCATATATTGAAATCACTTTTAAAATGCGAAAAAATACTCGGAAAACTATTTTTACTTCTAGAAGAGTATTACAAAGTTCAATACTTTATGTTTATATTTATAACAATAACTAGGCCAAGAATTAACAAGAGTTTCTTTTAGATTTCGTGAGATTTTTCTCATATGCAAATAAAACTATAACCACCATTCAATAATTAAATAAAAGATATAACTTTTATTGTTATAAATTTAACAACAAATGGTAATAAGTTTTATCCGCTATTTAAGTAGAAATTTTGAAAATTGCCCTTAAAATATTGATTTCAATATTTGTTTCCTAAGGTGACCCGTATCCAGGCCACCTTGGGAACATGCATATGGTAGCCATTTGCACGACTTAAAACTATTAATATGACAAATTTATTAGAATTGAAGTAAATGTGGCTAAAGAGAAAGAAATAAGCTTTCAGAAAACGTGCCATAACTCAAAGTTCTAAGAATTTAAACACATGTAAATTAAAATATCTTCTTATCTGGAAATTAGAACGACTACTCCTCAAAAGTGAAATCACTGCATACCATGGAGGCCGATCAAGGTGATCTCTTCAAATTCAGCCACGTGCACTGCAGATACATGATTTACAATGCAGTCGCACCATGGTGTAATTAAAAATGAAATTAATTCTACTTTTGAGGGGTGGGCTACCTTAGGAACACTGGCCACCTTTGGCTCACCTACCTTAGTCGAAATCGACTTGTTGTCGAGCTTCACTAAGGTGGCTAAAGAGCCGCGATTTGCCGACCACTGGTCTAGGTCAGTGCGTTTTCGAGTTATCGACCTCATAAACACGCAAATATATAGACCGACAGATGTTCAACCCTTTGATGAATTTCAAAAATTCGATACATATCTACAATTACATTGATAATTCTTGTGATCTAGTGATGAAACTATCCTCCCAGCCATTTGCGGTTTTGAGTAAGCGCGTTCACATGGACATGGACGGACAAACAGGTTTCCTCTAGAAAGCAGATTGCGTCCAAAATTTAACAGCAATCTGCAATTTTGGTGTAAGAGCCACATATCAAATTTAATGCATGTAGATCGTTGCGATTTTGAATTACCGTTTTTGCTGATCAACGGACAAACGTGATTCAAAAAATGATTTTTGTTTCCGGACTGAGCGAGATATGAACGTAGAGATTCAGCAAAAATCTCGAGGTGGAATTATTTGAAGATTACAAAGTTTCCGTCATATACGAGAATGTAAAAATTGCACCACAAGCGTTTTAAAACTGAACAACAGACTTTATCAGAATCAAATCAGGAATTTGTTTTTTTCCAATTACTTTACATTTCTCGCTCAACAAAAAGTAATTTTTCCCTTCTTAGACAACTCAATTTATATTCTCCCATGCAGTCTTTCTTCAAAATAACAAGCATACGAACTCTTGAATAAAACTTTTTCATCAGATTTCACAAAAGAACGTGTAATTTAATCACCTTCTCTTAAAAGAAAGAGGCTGAAAATAAGAATTCACTTTGAAATCACAAAACCAACACATAAAATATATTTTATACATAAAGACATGAAAAATAATTTTTCTACACAGATAATCCCACAAAGATACCAAAATTATTTTTTTAAATCGGTGCACTTCAATTTGGAGTTACAGAAAGTTTTGCACTTTAATTTCAGCAAAGTAATTAAAGATAATAATACACAAGAAGAAAGCCTTTTTGCTGTTATTCTTATTTTGTATTTCAAATGGCAATTTCAGAGCCAAAAAATTTTCTCAATTGGTGTTTCTAAAACAGTAATAAATTTTTCGTCGAATTGAAGCAAAAAGGAAAAAAAGATTTTAATTACATTATTTTAAGAAGTACCAATTTCTGCTTTACAATTTCTTTTTTTTTCATTACGATGAAAAGGTGAGAACTTTAACACTTAGTATTTTACAATTACTGGGAAGTAATGTAACCTAATAACGCCTTTTATCAGTTACTCTTGAGAAAAATGCTAAATACGCCTCTCTATGCAGTGAATGTATTTAAGAAAGTAATTTTTCTTTTCATTATGTTAAATAAGATTCCTAATTTTTTGATAAAGAAAGTCGAATAAATTTATTTTTGGAATATGAGCTTCGAGTAACTTCAAAAGGGATTGTCATCATTCTAACCGTAATTATAAGATCTAACATAATAAAATGTTAATCTATCAAAAATAATTCAACGTAAACCGTTGTAAGACATATATAATGTTTCAAGAATTTATACATGCTTTAGGTCAGAATTCTTCACATAGCCTAAATAAAAAATTACCTCAGAGTAATTCTACAATCATCAGTTTTTAAGAAAGTGTTTGGTAGGAGCTTTATTAGAAATATAAAAAAACTATGTATGGATAAGAATAAAATATACTTCACCATTCATTGCCCTTTAATAAGAGACTGACAATATGCGAATTCATATTGTGGGAATGAATAACAGACATTTGGCTGTTACAGAAGCCAGCGTCTGGAAACTATCGGTAAACTTCTTACGGTGAATAATGTTTTACGATTTCACCAATATTGCGTTACGTGCTTTTGTTTTGGTCACTATAATTCATGCAACAGAATACATCTGTCGTTATTGGCATCATTTATTGTATTTCACTTTTTGTATCATGTTTTCTAAACCATTTAAAAAGAACTTTCTTCTGAAAATGTAATTTTTGCAGTCATTATTTATACTTATATGAATTTCCACTTATACTTTATTTATACTATACTTATTTGAATTTTCACTTCAAATGTCTAACATCTAAGTCTTCATTTAGTTATTAGCTATTCATCGAAATTTTATGTCTCTGTGTCTAAATTAACTATATGATAAAGAAAAAAAAATCTTTTTCTCTGTGATTAAGTTATTAATATTCAGAATTTTGTTTAATGTCCACCAAAAATTATTTAAAAATTGCTGGAAATTTTATGTTTAAAATTATCTAAAAAGCATTTAATTGTGTTAGAAATATATCTGGCTAATGCCCTAGTAGTGCTTACGTTCAACGTATTGAAAAAAGAGCCAATTTTTATGCACAATAAATGCGTTAACGCAATTCTTATTTGAGGTATGAGCAAATAAGTTGGCTTAGGAAATTGTTGTTTATTTATTAATTTATTTCGATATAGTTGCGAATTCCTCGAGATCCTAACCCTCAAAAACATCCAGCAACATTTAAGGGAGTTCATGATAGCCAGATATGATCACACAGTATCAAATACGACATGATATGACATAGTGAGATTTGATCTGTCTTACACTTGCAACAAGTGGAAAAACCTTTGTGTTTCCTCACAAATATAAGAAATCTAGTATGGCCACTAATAAATTTGTGAAGAATAGCCTGTTCGTTTCAAATAACTTGGAAGTTGTATTGAATAATTAACTCTCACACTCACCTTGTATAGAGTAACTCAACTTGCATAGAGTAATTACAAAATAATCACCGGAGTTTGAAATGCTATAACTTTAAAAATATTACTTACGCTCCTCTGTGTGAACAGAACGAAGGAGAAGCAGGCGCTCGATTTTTATTTCCACTTGTCCACGTAAAGTACCAGGCGCAGCACAAACGCCTTTCTAGCTTTAAGCAGTAAAATGAAAGAAAATATTTATTGTATTAAGAAACATATGATTGGTCGATGTGGTGATGGCAACATAGGCTTTTTTAGGTGCCTCCACAAGTCACTACGTCTTATGGTTTGGGTTAATCTTCCTTTTGGGTTAGGTTAGAGACAAGGGATTGCGGTTATTACAAAAACAACCGGTTTTTGGTTATACCGGTTTTTTTCACCTCCGGTTCAACCGGGCGGTTAAAACCGCTCAAAATAAGGGTTTTTTGAAATAACCGGTTTTCGGTGGTTTTTTTTCGAAGAAACAACGTTTGTAGGCAAAATTTATTATTAATAATAATATACAACAAGTAAATATTAATACAATAAGTAATATCAATAAATAAGTAATGATTATAAATAATAATTAATACAATAAGTAATAATAAATCAGTAATTAATACAATAAATAATTATTGTAGTCAAAATTTCAAGAATTGTATTTAGTATTGTAGACAAATAAAAAAAAGAAATTAGTGAGTAGAGACGTAAATAATTGCATTTTATGTTGTTTGCGTCTATATGCATAGTAATAAAAAAACTATGCCTAAAATTTTATATATTCCCCCAGTCCTATTAATCATATTTATTAAAATATTTTTGCACACTAAATTTCTAACTTAACAAAATGTTCCACTCTTCTGCGATCAGAACCAACCGAGTTATGAAAGCTTGACTATGACTATTTTAGACCATTTCTATGCCCGCCTCGAGGAAGCGGTGGCCGTTGATGGGCCTAACATGATGAAATTTAAAACTTTATAACTCGAGCCTATCTTTTGATAGCTGATTTTGCCGGGTTTTTTTTACTCTGTTATTGGATTTAAAATAAATAACCGGTTATAACCGGGACAAAAAATAAACGAAAAAAACGGTTAACCGAAACAAAAAAAAACCTGTTTTCGGTTTAAACCGGTGGGTTTTTCCCTTCCCTATTAGAAACATTGTGTGCATACCACTGTTGCTAGCTACATTGAATGAACTCCCAAACCGTATTACGGATGTTTTTACGAACATAGGCAATGACATACCTCAGGTTTTCTAGGAAAAACTGGACCATTGTAGAGATGTATGGTGTGTAACTAAAGGATTATTTAGATCTTTTGCAACTGAAAAAAAAAATGGAATGGAAAATTTGCACGGTTGTAATAAATTTTGAAGTATATGGGTTAAAACCCTATGATTGTTTGTCCTGACCTTCATCTTGTTCACAATGGCCAAAGTTGCGAGTTCTTGCCGTGCAAGTACTCCCATAGAAACAACAGGGCCAATTGCACATTCTTTAGCACGTTTATCATCCATATTATTAAAAAAAAGGTCAACCTGAGAAGGAATCCACTAGGCATGTGCAACAGTGCATGGAAAGAATTTGTTTAATCTAATGCTAACATTGATAGCATAATGCTGATTAATCGCAGACTCTTTTCCAATTCCAAAGGGGCTGAATGACACTGAGCTTATTTGTGGTTAGGTTAACGTCCCGTTTTGAAGCAACACGAGGGCTAATTAGGGACGGATCTCGTAATTTCGAACCGCTGTCAGATAACAAGGGCGACACCTGAGATGACACCCCCTCTCCAAACTTCCGCGCCTCACCAACGGGAGGGCGTTTGGCCAATTCGTATGATTTTGCGTGCAACAGGCCCCATACATGGCGGATCTTCAGCGGCGACCCTCCAGTTCTGAGGTCGAGACTTTACCACTAGGCCACCGCGGCCTCAGAGCTTATCTGTGAGAATCCATGCCATTCTGTTGGGATCGAGTCATTCACATTATTCTGAGCTACTTCAATTTATTCATTTATTACTGAGCTTATATGCGGGAATCCATACCATTCTGTTGGGTACGAGGCATTCACATTATTCAGAGCTACTCCAATTTATTCATTTATTGCTGATTAAAGTACAGAAACCGCATATGAAAGTTCTGAATAACACTAAAGAAATTTTTAATTACAGCAGGGTTTTTTCTCCATATTGCTACTCTGCGTTAATTTCCGTTAGTTTTAACTCAGAATGTATTTTTTTAATGATCTGAAAAGAAAATCTGTCACATTTCTATCAATTATCAATTTTTTTTATTCTCAGTCTAGCTTGTTGGGTATTGATCTATTTTGTAACAAGAGAATCAAATAAAATTAAATAAGCAATTAAAACAAATTTAAAAATAAATATATGCATACACTATAAAATTTAAACATTGTTTAAGTAGCATGCAATATGCCGCTGCATATAAAACACTAAGGAAGTCAAAAATTATTCAAAGAAAGTAAATCAAGGGCTATAGACTATATAAGATATGTATTCAAATTACTAGCGAAATCTTTCTCTAAAAAGCTTGATTTCCGTCTTCAAAAGCTTCTCATAGCCCGAAATTTCCCAATCAAAGATGGACAAGATATTTCTTGTTTTTTACTTTCTTTGACTAATTTGTGAACTATTTTGTTGGTTAGAATGAATAACAAACTCTTTAAATGCCACAATGCCTAGCTTAACCACAAATACTTTTATAAATTTTTCTTTTAAATAAAAAGCTCTTTGAACCCTTCATTTACATAACAAGTATTTTAATAACAGTATTACATAGTTATTTTTTAATAATAATTTGTAATCCTGCGCCTTTTATATTTTTAAAATAACTTAAAAAAGGAATATTGTAAACATATGAATTTTTCTTAAAAAGCTAGTAGCATTACTGTTTCGCAGAATATGAAGGTTTTCCTTTTTTGCAGTTATTAAAAGTATCTTTCTGAAATATATAGCTTCTAATAGAAATAACATATGTCTTGCCATTTTCAAAATTTTTGCTTAGGATTTTAATGATATTTTTTATTATTTGTTACTGAAATTACAGTAACACTAAGAAGTGGACATAAATAGAAAAACAACTTCATTAAATGTATTCATACTAATTTTACTCACTATTAAAAATAAGAGATTTATTTTGTTCATATACATGTTTTGGAGTTAGAGGGGCTCAATTATGATATTGCCTTTGGAACTTCAGTAGCAACTAAAAGGGAAAGTGCCCCAGGTTTGCTATTCAAGAGCCGTTGAACTTTTTTTCCATTTTAATTTAAGTAGTTCCGTATGTGGAAACTTTTAATATTCAAATGAGAGAGCTTTCAAGAGTTGGCTTCTATAAATGCTGTTTTTCAAGTTTTCTCTTCTAATTACGACCTCAGGAAACTAAGAAAACTATTGATGGAACTAGCAATTTTTGTGGCTCGTTTTAAGAACCATATTGAACAAGTTAAACGTGACTTACAAGCAATCTTTCAATTCTTCAAATCTTTTGGATAATTTTTTTCTGGTTTTAAGGATTTTGAGGAGGAAAATGTTAAGTAGAGGTTTGAAACTAATTATTCATCTTTTTTAATTTTGTTCACTGGCTAAAAAAGAAAGTTTATAAGCTGCGTTTACTTTCTTAAATTGTTGATTTTTCTCCTTTAACAAATCTTAATTCGCAAACAATACTTCAAGCATTGGTTTTCTTTTTCACGCATATTTATTTAAGTATATTTTTATGCACATTCATTTTTTCAAAAAAGTCGGGCAATTTAATTGAAAGTTTTTTCAGAAGTACTGACATACTCATAACATCCACGTTACCTGGATTAAAATTTGTTCTCAAAACTTCCAGGTGTATCAAGCTGTCCATATTACTCTTTCTACTATGTTGTCATACTTAAAATGTTTGTCAACCAGTTCGCGCACGTGAAACGTTGCATTCTACACGGGAGAAATCTATTGCTCGACTGAAGCAGGCTTATACAGTGTGTCCCAAAAAGGTGGAACAAGCATTTATTTCCTTAAATATTGCACTAAGTCATATACTTTCAATTACAAAGTTTCATCAAATAAGGTAGGAATTTGTGTGAAAACACTTTGGCTACTGTGGAAGTTGAATATAAAAAAAATAAATATTTATACTTTTCCCGTAGAGCAAAAGTGTCAATGAGTGAAATATTCCTCATACCCTCATCTATGTATAGGCTAAGTTTCACGATTTTCTCTGCAAAACTTACAGTTATATGTTAATTTTTAAATTTCAAGGGAGCTGCTCACAAATTTATATGGAGATTATCAACGAAAAAAGTTAAAAAAGAGAAAGGAAGAGAGAAAATGAATGAAAAAGTAAGACAGACACAAGATGGGGCTGCACACTAAATAGTTTTGGAAATCACTAAAATTCGCTCAAAACGTAATAAATAATGGACGAAGGCAAATAGCTATTCTTTCTGTTTTAGAATTTAGCCAGAAATGGATTTTCGGATGCTCCTGTTTTGCGCTAGGCCAACTATTGTTTTGTTCCCCTTTCAATCTTACCCATGGTTCGCCTCCACGCTCTTTATTTATTTTTTTTTGATTGGCTGATTTTAGGTTTCGGATTCACGTTCATGTTGCCTCAACGGGAACTTGGCGAGTTACTAAATATTCGATTTCGGTTGTTAAAAGTCACTCACCGAAAAAAAGTACTGTAATTTTCTAAAATACAATTCAGATAATTACAACTACAAATGTGGACTATTTTAATGTAAAGTTATTTTTGAAAAATTGTATTTAATTTGTATTCTAGTGATATTTTTACAGCACTGCTTGTTTCTGGGAAGATGAGACTCACTGGTGATATGTCACCGATATTTTTTTGAAGGTTGACAATATGAACTATTTTTGTAAATACTTCAATTAATGTATTATTTGTCTATTTTTTAAATTTAAGAAGGGTTAACAAATACATTGTTACTTCTTGATTCCGCCCTATAAATAATTTTTTTAAATATCTATATAATACCTAAAATGTAAATCGAAAGACTGGAACAAGCAGAAGTGAAAGGTATGGAAAAGTAGCCTGAATAAATAAATTTGTCTTGTTATATATCTGTAAGGTTTGCAGACAGAAGAGTGTAACTTTGTATGTGAATAGATGAATGTAACAAAAACAATTTTCTAACTGACATTTTTGCTTTATGGGGGCTGTATAAAAATTTAATTTTTACAACTTTTATTATCAATACTTTTGGACATCAAACTATTTTCATACAAATTCTTACCTTATTTGATGAAACTTTGTAATTGGAAGTATATGTCTAGCACCAATATTTAAGGAAATAAACGCTTGATCCACTTCTTTGGGACATACAGTGGAACCTCGTTTAACGTGCATAATCTGTTCCAGAATCGTAATGCGAAACGTTCGTTAAGCGAAAAAATGTTTCCCATATAAATCAATACAAAGTACGATAATGGGTTCAATGCCGGAAAAGAATACTCAACTAATTTTATGTATAGCGTTTATTCGAAGTAAATTATACATAAGATCGTTAAGGAGCGTAAATCATCTTCATGTTTTCTTTTATAGCAGAATCAACCAACATGGAATGCGGATAAAATTTGCAGAAAACAAAACAAACCAATTAAAATAATAAGTTTATTATTTATGAAAAATACTATAATTTGCAGGATTGAGTTCAATGCTTCATTTAGAAGTTTTACTAACTTTTCTGAGTGCTTTTATAGAGTTGTTGAGTTTTTATATGAACTATGATACATACCTATTTCTTTCTTAGTAGGAAGCTGTCTAGAGACATTTCTTTTGCCAAAGCTTCAAAATTTGACGAAAACGCGACAAAGCGTTATCATAAAATAACTTCGTAGCGCGCATAGCCACTGCCATATTAGGGTGATACTTCTCAATGAACAATACAACAGTTCCCTATGCTTTCAGCATTTCTCTTAATGCACCAGAAGATTGTCGCTTTGCTGTTACCTCCTCCTCCATAACTTCTTGCTGTGAAGCACAATGCAACTCCATGAGTTCTTCGGTGGTCAGCTCTTGGTTGTACTCTTCCACAAACTCATCGATATCATTGCTATCCACCTCCAGTCCCCTAATCTTGGCCAAAGACACAATCTTGTTAACTACAGGCTCCACAGGGTTGTCTCAGACTCCTCAATGTCACATTCGACAACACTTTCCGACCAATCTTCTCTTGGTAATCTCTTCTCAGGCATTTTCGATCATTTTGAGACAGTTAACGATGTGAATATTTCTAATATTCTCTGAGAGAAAGGTTGGTCCCTAGGCACCATCTTTGATAATAATTGAACGAAAAAAACAACCTCCGTGGATATGACAATAACAGATGCAAAATCCGGGTCTACCTCTTCTCATCTCTCGTTATACGACATGTCTCTCATTAAGCAAGTCATTTTTTTTTAAATTTATTTTGCTCGTTATGCGAGACGCTCGTTAAGAGAGGTTCCACTGTAGTTTTCTAGCTACATGTTTTCATCACAACGCACTAGATCACGTTAAATTATATTAGCGTCTGTAATCCTAAATTCCTATGTGATTTTTACATGTGTTTTTATACACCAGATTTGCCTTTCCATTTTGCGTTGTTATTTTGAATCATTCTGCATATATTTCCAGTATTTATTGTTCTGGTGCTACGAATTCTTACAAATTCATAATTGGTATGCATAGTCTTTGAAAAACAAATTCTAAAATTCATTGAATACCATTCTGTATTCCTGTCATGTAACAAATCTGCATCTTACAATGTTTCATGCTAAGGTTTTATATTGGTTTCTGAAAAGTTTCATTCAAAAGTTGCCGAAAATAGCTCGTTGTTTAATTTTTTTTACAATATCCAAAATTTTCATTGTGCTGAAATTCCTATTAATTCCAAAAGAAAAAAAAATTCTTTCATTTTTCTGCATTTTTCTATTGAGAAGAGTTTATCAGCGTGAAAGACTCGAAAATGTTCGCAACGTCTTTTAATACGTTCTGAATTTTATTTTGTTTCTAGAAAACTATTTATGTCTTTGAAAAGGAGAAAGTCAATTTTCTTTTCAATTGAGCTAAAAGTATTCAAAGGGTATGAAGAATAGGATGGTATATTTTCTTCTTCTGTGGGGAAGTATCATCGTTGTAATTCGTTTTTAAGCTCATTTCTGTAGGTCGAAAAAAAGAACAAACCATTTCTTTTTAAGGATTTCGGTTCATATTCGAACGCACCGAGAAGAACAGAGATGAAAGAAAGCTTTGATGAAGTAAATTTAAAAAACAGCAACATAATTTTATTCTGGTGATGTATAGAATTTAAAATCTTTTTTTGAAAGTAGCTACAGGGATTTTTCACTTTTACCGAATAAATCTAAAAAGAAATAAAATGGATTTTCTGATTTATTTTTATCTTTTCAAATGGAGTAATGATTTAAAAGTCTTTTCTTTCCAATGCATTTCGAGAATGAAAATACGCCGTTCTAAATTTTTGACTGTTTAAAGCCTCAAAGAGTATTGTGAAAAAATGTTACAAATATTTTCCTATTCTGTATTAATTAAATATTAATGGTTGGTTTTAATTTATCAAAAATATAATAAAAACATTCATTTTGAATATACTGCAGATAATTTGAACTTAACTTTAACACGAAGGTGGTAGGTAGAAATTCGGCCACCAAGACCGAGTCCTTGGTTTCTTGGATTTCATATCAAATACTGCTAATTTTTATTTAAATTAGTTATTGAAAGGGATTAATTGGAAAATTTAATGAAGGAAAAGGTGCTCAAAAATATTATGCATGTAGTTCAGAGAAAAGCCATTAGATTGAAAATACCAGGGAGTGTTTCCCTCTCAATTCTGCGTACACTCGTTCAGTACAGTATTTTTGTGTTTAACTTCGCCATATAATGAAACGAATCTAGTATGTATTCTGGAATTCTTTCCATGAATCAGGTTGATCCAAACTTTGATACAGATATGCAATTCTAGTGATAAAATCATATTGCAAAATTCGTATATCTAATTCATTGCGTTTTCCAGTTGACTTGCTCACATGCAAACAGACGGACAGAAAAACAGATTTTTCCTAGACAGATTTGGTAAAAATCTACAATTTTGGTGTAAAGATCTTATACAATATTTCATTTATCTAACTCCTTCAATTTTTGTGTGATCGTGCTTACAGAGAGACGGACATACATGCCTAATACCTAAAATGATTTTTTGGGACTCAGGGAGGCCTCAAAAGTAGAGATTCATCAAAATCGAGAGTTCGAACCTTTTGACGGTTACATTACTTCCTCTTTCTTTACCTCGTATACAAGATAGCAAAAAAATAATAATAATAATCCAGAATGAAATATTCGTTATTTATTTTTTAACTACTAACACTTAATACTTCCCCCAATGTTAACATAGCGTTATACGACATAGTTATCTAAATAACAGAACTCCCAAATACTAATTTTAAGTTAAATCTGTGTTTGGAAAACCTTATACTTATGCTACATTTTTTGCGACAATTATAGTTGCATTTTAAGTATTCAGCTCTCCTACACATAAGTGTTGGTTCAACATCGCAGTGCAAAATGCACATACTTAGTTACAGTTATCACAATTGAATCAAAATTCATTGAACCGTTTGTAAACCGTTTGCATTACTGCAATACGTCATTGCAATTAATATATTCAGACAAAAACCATCAACCATCTTTATCTCTTGACATGATAATATTTATAGGCTGGCATACTATCTAAGTTGCATGATGCAATAATTGTTCAAAACCTTCTACAGGGCAGACTGTTGGACTTGGAGCTACCAAATTTGGCACGAAGTTACTTCTTGGATCGCAGGTGCTTGCTAAGAAAAGGCTTTTTTATAAATGTTTAGTTAGATTTTTAATTAACTAAAAATTAACTGATATTTTATCTTTTTCAACAATAACATCGGAGCATATTATGGCACCAAAACAATTTTCACACCTATTTAAAATTTAAAAAATTAGCATTTCAGTGATACTAACTTTATTTCAGTGCGATTTGTTCGTCAATTTCAATAATTTTTTCAAAATCAATTTTAAGAACAAATTTTTACAATTCCTTTCCGTTAAATAGCATGTGCGTGCAACAAAATAGCATAATTGGGAATAATAAGTGAGAAAATTTTAATTGCTCTGGCGCGACCAAGCAAAAATAAATATTTGAGTTTTCAGTTTATCATTAACTAGTGTTTTAACATATTAAAAAACACAGCATGTTTTGACGTAGACTTACGTCTCTCCATAGCGGTCTAATGGTGTGTCGGGAAAGGAAAAAATTCTGACGCTTTTCGTGGTATTTCTAAACGCTTATAGCTCCACAACCAAATAACACAGAGAGTTGGTTTTAGTTTCATTTAACAAAGAAAGGTGTACATTGAAGATTGGAAAAGGAATTTTAGAATTTGCAATTATGGTTTAGTCACAGTCGAGTTGTAAAGTTGGTGAAAATAACGAAAACTTTTGATGACGTCACAGCGACCGATGAGAGCGTACGCAGAGTAAGGCAATTTATTCATCGATCGCGCGAAATATTAATCAAGAATTGTTGAATTACGTCGAATTCCGTGCTAAACGTAAACGCTTATAACTCCGTAACCAAATAACATAGAGAGTTGGTTTTAGTTTCATTTAACAAAGAAAGGTAGAAATTGAAGATTGCAAAAATAATTTTAGAATTTGTAATTACAGTGTAGTCACAGTCGAGTTTCAAAGTTGGTGAAAATCATGAAGAATTTCACATAGATGGAGTCACATAGTCACACTAGACTAATAGTCATTATAGACTATAGAGTTAATAGTCACATAGAGCTACTTTAGTCACAGTTGAGTAAGGTAAGTATGTCTACGCTCCTCAATCCCAGCGGCCATTTCGCAGAGACAGCCTCCCGTCGAATTATTTTTAACATGATAATGATTTTAAGCTGCCATTCTTTCTGTAAATTGCATGATGTAAAAATCGTTACATATAGAATGCAACGGCTGATGCAGTCCAGCGAAACAAAGACAAACGAATCAAGTCTAAGACGATGTTTCGAATTCAAGTTCGAATCTCCTTCAATTTTTTTAGAAACATCAGTTATTATAATCTTCTCTGGAATCGAGTCTCGAAGCCGAGACTCAACCTAATGCCACCGAGGCCTGATTCTTGTTTAATGAAAAACGTGAATCGTAAGAAACACTTCTTTCTGAATTGAAATGTCTGGCTTCTCATGGCTCAGGCTGGTCTACAATCGTTTTTTTTTAAACTTCAATTCCATTAAATGCAGTCGACTCGTATTAAGATTTATACCCTTATGGTCGGCATGGGATATAAAAATTTAAATTTAGGCGCTAAATAAGTGATTTGTACTAGGCATTACGTCTCAAATCATGTCATCACAAAGGAATTAATCCTGCCAGCCTTAGCATGCGGATCAAACTTGAATGACCCGGACCACCGCGGTAATTGATCGGGCCCTGTGGTCCCGATTGCAAGGGACTAATGCGACGGCCTCTCACATAGAGGTAGGGTCCGTCATCGGAAGGGGTAATTCAACCCCACCATTACTGTATACCACCGGGAAAAAAGATTCTGCTTACTTATACGGCAGTTCAGATCTCCGTATTCGAGGTGCCCCCTATGTGGGAATCAAATTCGTTATGTAAAAATATACATAAAAACTTTTCTTAAGAAATTCAATCTTATTTCTACAAGCCACTGGGAGCGTTTTGGTTGGTTTTTCTCATCTTAATAACGATGCAATGAATATTATTATAATATTACTTTAAGTGTCCTTTAGTTTTAAATATATATTTATGGCACAACACCTACTATAGCAGATTAATGTGTAGTAATTGACTTTTCCTTTCAATATTCGTGCAGATTGTTATTTGTAGACATTAATTTCCATTTAAATATTACGCAAAATTTTCTTTTTGTTTAATTTTCTATTCCATTTATTGAAGTTCCTTTATTTTAATTTTTCATTTAACCTAATAGTCATAAGTTTCTGTACATGTCAGTTCCATACCAAAAAACAAGATTTTATTTACCTAATTTAATTTTAGTTTTCAGGTTCTTAAGAATCTTTGATCGTGACCTTCGATGTTTAAATTATTGTTCAATCTTTAGAATAAAACTAGGTAGCGTTCGAGATAAAAACATAGCAATCAATAAATCTTATTATCCCTCCATAACCAATGAAGATTTATCCTATTAGCTCGGCTGATGTCAGAGTTACAAAATATTAAAAAAAAACATGAAATTGAAACAGCAACAGAATAAAGTTGAAAACACGTTATTATTCGATTATGTAAAGCGATTGCTTTAGAATAACCGCAAGAAATAAATTCCAACGAAAAGACGATAACTGATTATGTAGATTTCTCATGCAGAATTTTTCTGTTGCTTATCGCAATGAAATTTATTTATTTTGAAGTTGAATTTAGTGCTTTGAGTGATTAGTCTTAAATTCCATTCTTGAGATTAAACATTTTGATTAATTCTGCAATGGAAACGTTACTATATGACTTTTCAATAGAAACATGGAATTAATTTATTCCTGCTCTAAGATTGCTTCTTTTTGAAACAGTCGGTGTATCTTAAGAACCAGTAACATTTATTATTTGTTAAAATACAAATTTTATACAAGGTGCAATGCTATCTTTACCGGGGCTTTATTTTCGCAACCATCGGTCGTAAACATATGCTTCCAACCACAAAAACCTTTCAAATGAAATAAACATTCATGTTACTGTAAATTTCTAAACTAAAAAAAATAAATTTATAAAAGTTACAAAATTTAACTTTTTATACGGTCCCTCGTTCCCTATAGTTATATTCAGTAAAAGTTTGCATGTATCTAAACGGATATAACACACGAAGTGTTTCTTCTGTAGGAAAAAAAATTGATAGAGATATTTCATTTTAAAATTCATTAAAATTTTGTCAGATTAGGTAGAATCGATGACCGAATTTTACGATGAAATATATCTGTCAATTTTTGTCCTACAAAAGTCAAAATTTTGTGTTACATCTGTTTGGATACGTGCAAACTTTTGCTGAAGATGATTATAGGGAACGAGAAACCTATAAAAAGTAAGATTTCGTAATTATTATAAAATTATGTTTTTTTTTTTTTTTACTTTCAAAAATACCATAACATGAATGTTTGCCACATTTGAAAGTTCTTTTTGTAACTGGAAGTATATGTCTATGACAAAAGGTTGCGAAAATAATGGGCCGGATAAAGATAGCAAGTTGACACAACAATAGACAGAAAAAAAATTGAACACATTACAGAAGGAAGCTTAAAGTTTTGTTGGGTATAATTGTTCTATGTGATTTTCGTTTGGTCACATGGGCAATATCCATGCGATAATCTATTTCACTACAAGTGAAGCATTCTGTATGCATGCTTTCACGTCGTTCACTGTTGCACGCAAATGAGTCGCAGAGTCTAACAAAATAAAGATTCAAGAATTAATTTCAGAAGATTTGAATAGCCACATGCATAACATTTATACTGTTATCAAGCGCATATTTGGCTGCGAACATACTTTACAGCGTCTGACGTGAAATGGACTACAGTATCGATGTTCCCGTGTCACCAAGAAAGCCACATAGAAGAATTATTACGTATGCAAACAAAAAGCTTCCTTCTGTATTGTGTTTTTCTTCCTATCGTTGTTAACAAGAAATATATAGCCATTTATAATCGGTGCAATTGTTTTGAAAAGCACTGTATTCAAAAACATACGTAGGCAAGTTAGAAGATTGAAAATAAATTTATTTTTTAACACGTGGTTGAAATACAGTGGCAAAATACATTTTAATGCAATTATGAAGTAGTACACAGCTTTGAAATTTTTTGTCCGTCTTCAGAAAGTTGCCACGGAAACATGAATTTTCACAGGAAGCACATGCTCATGATCTTCTGTCACAATAAACAGAATTTGGGATGTCCAAGTAATTTCAAGATGGTCGTTTTGATATTACAAATCTGAGGAGGTCCTCCAGATAACTAAAACCAATCAAAATAATACAACATATCACAATTTAGATTGTG
>BGPR01031931.1:0-14163 GCA_013235015.1 Araneus ventricosus | reverse complement strand
TTATGGAAAGGTACTGCGAACATGAATGTATCACGTATGAGATAGCTCAGTACTCAGTTTACATTTCTATCTGTGACTCTATTAAATGTTTTGAATGTATATAAATTGTTTTAGATCATTCTCAGAGGCATCAGTATTGATTGCTTTCATAACTGTAAGCATGCTGTTCATCTTAAAACTCTGTATTTATAACTCGATCACATGTGGCACAAAAAAAACATCTTTAGCGACCGCTTTCCACATTTAAGTTTAATTTACAATTCTTCTTGCACTTATGTAGTTTTTTTAGATTCATTTGCCTCTTGAATTTGTCTCCATAATACTTTTTTATATGAGAAAGGCCCTTTTCATGGACAACAAATTTTATTCTGCGTTGAATAAGGTGAAAGAATCAAAAGGAAATCTATATAGGAATTTTATTATTCAATAAAATCAATATTTTCGTGTCTTCATTAATCTATATTGTCGTTTTTATGAAAATTGATCTAAGTTGGCATATATTCTTTATTAATAAATGTAAGTAATTTGTTCTTAAGGCTCTCTTTATATGCTTTGAAATCTTTTCTTACCAATTTTGTTTTTCACTTTCATAATTTTCTTTGTTAGTTTTATTAAATTCCTGAATTTATCGTCTAAATGAATCAAGAAAAGACATACTTCAAGGCAAGCAAGTTTTATTCTGTGCTATTTAAGTTAAAGTATCAGAAGTAAATCAATTAATCTCAACCATAATTGTCTGCTTTTATAATAACTGAACTAGGACACACATCATTGTGGGGAGCAAAGCGAGCAGTGTTTGCGTAGCAAACCTAGTAGGATTGCTAAGCATTCCACCTGGGGGTTGGCGAGCATCAACGAGCAGGGGGCAAGGCCCCTAGCTATAAACAAATTTTCGACTTAAAGATTTATTATTCAAAAAAGCAATGAAAAACGCAAATAAAAAATTACAAATTTTTTCTTACGACTACTTTTTTAAAAATTTCAGATAAACTCAATATTTTTCGTTACGAGATATTTAATTATAACCAAAAGGAGAGCGTGCCATTTATTCTACCTAAAAGATAATTTCAATTAGTTTGTTTGCAAAAACTAATGGCATTAATTCATGAAATTTCGAAATTAAATGCAGTATAGTGGACGCTAAATGAAAAGCTTTTAATTCTAATTAGTCTATGATCGGAAATTTTGCTTTGATTGCTTGCATTTCCAATTAACGTAATGTTTAAATATCGTATTTAATTCGAATTTGTTTTTGTTAGTTCGAAATCAAAACTTGAAATTCTGAAAAATATTTTTATTTCTGAATTGGTTTAATTAATTTAATACGTCCGTACCTTGTTATCTCAGATATCGTAAATGAATAGGTTTTATGGTCCTTAATTACACGAGGACTTAACTATAACTAGGCAGCAGTGAGAGGAATTTGGTAAGGTCTAAGAGAGGTCAATCCCTCGGATGTTGTAATTTTTCTGCTTAACATTGCTTTAATAATCTTAAAGGTTATAGTTGCAGGGCTATGGAGAAGTGTTATTTTATGTATACTATAAGGATTTATTAAAAGTGCATACGTATTTATCAAAATAATTACTCTTACATTATTTTCAAAAATTAATTACAATTATTATCACCATATTCATTAAAATCACGTACTGTTTTTTATTGATTTTTTTATTATTATTTATTGAATTTTTTATCTATTAAAAGTAAATCATTACAGCCAGTTTAAATTTAAAAGCGGTTGTTTTCTTTTAATATACTGATTTTCATACCCAGTTCATCTTATCTCGAATTTTCTAAATAAATCGAATTTTAATTGTGTTTTTCGAATTAGTCAAGCTACATTGTATTTTATTCAGAGGGTTATGATCCTCATCAATAAAGATGTCATAAACAAACGCTAAATGAATTGTTCTTTAATTTATGTACACAATCACTTTCTCGCCCACAGCATTGCCTACAATGGTTTTTACGAAATCACGAGCAGAAAAACAAAAAATATAGCAGTTATAAGCACTACATCGCAAAATGCATTCTGATGCATAACAAAACGAAACAACGATGCCTCAGCATGCATGAGTAATATTCGGAACCATTCATAATCCATCCTCAGTCGAGTGGTTTCAAGATTTCATACATGCATAGATTTTCCTGCGTGTTGTGATACAAAGAAAAAGAAGGGGGGGGGATCCGCGAATCTTCTTTACAAGTGAATAAAAGAATATAAGAAAAGAAAAAAAAATCAAAAAGGGAGGAATCGAAAGAACTTGAAAGAAGGAGTGAGAGGTTCGGGACTTATACAGTGTGACGGCCTTTGTTTAGAACAACTGGAAGATGACAGAACAATGGCTGACAAGTGATGCCAACCAAGCGATAATTTCTCCCCCACGCTCAACAAAATATCTGAAGCGTTTGGGAACAAAAAAAAGTGAAGGCAAAAGAAAAGAAAGGAGTTTAAAGAAATCAAGTTGCTGAAAAGGAAAAGTATCGGACCAAAAAGCGATTATTTAAATCTTCGACATTTAGTTTAGGAGTCCGGAATAAACCTCTTTTATCTGCCGTTTCTTTTTTTAAAGCATTTTTTTCCAGCCTCTCGCCTTTGCTACTTACATCGTTCTTGTCAGCTTTAATGTTCGGCTAAGTGAGGTTGAACGTGTTGAATCAAGAAATTGAGGGGCCTCCCACATATTAAAATTGAGCTCCAAGTTAGTCTGAGTTTTACACACATCTCGATTCGATAAGGTATTTTAAGACAGTGCCTTTGTAATATCCTTAGTGGATTTTAGTAGCGTGAGTTGTCTCTTTCACAGCCAAAAATGAAATAAAAGATTTTTGCGCATTTTTGGGGAAACTGTTATGTTCTCACGTCGATTTTCTATATACTTACATAATATGGCACGTTTCATGTTCAGCTTCATCGTATTACGAAGAAACAGAATATGCAATTTGAAATTATCCATGTTAACCTATTAGCTATAAAATTTGATATAGATCTACATTGCTAGTGTTATGATCAAATACTAGCTTGTTTTGTTCTTGATTATCGCGTTCGCGTGTACACAGACAGACAGACAAACAAAGAGATAATCTACTCTTTCTTGGATTTACGAATTCCCATTGATCGATTGGCTTCAAAATTAGATATTAATCTATAATTTTAGTATAAAGACCAAATGCTAAAATTAAAGTATCTAGCTCAGCGGTGGGGAACCATTTTGCACTGGAAGGCCTCATTAAATTTCGGCAGCTGGGCAAACAGCCGCACGAGTGGAATCTTAAAGTTTATTTTTCTGTAATTATTATATTACAGACAAGTATATGATCTCGATGCAGATTGTAAATAACTGGTAAGGCCGCATAATAGGCCACATGCGGCCTTAAGGCACCAAGTTCTTCACCCCTGATCTAGCTAGTTGCTTTCCTGAGTTATCGCTTTCACGAATGGAAACAAAATTAGATTGGCAGCCAAATGATTGATTGTTTGATGATCTGTCTAATCTAGCATATATTCGTGAATAGGCATGATGTTTTATGACAAGAATTGCAAATCTGTATCAATAGACAGGTCGACAGACAGACAATCAACAAATTGACTGTCTGTCAATCAATCTATGGGTACATATTGATTTGTTTTACTCTCATAATAAAACAATATGTCAAATTTCATCAAACCAGCTCGTTGCGTTTTTCAGTTATGGTGCACATGAGTGGACGGGTAGACTTCCCGCAGACGGATTTCGTCCAAAAATTAATACAATTCTACAATTTGGTAGAAAGAGCACATACCAAATTTCATTCGTCTGTCACATTCCATATTTAAGTTATCTTGTCCACAGACAGGCAGGCATAATTCCAAAAATGGTTCTTTGTGACTGAAGTTCTGACTAATAGTTCTTTCTGAGGTCTAAATAGTGGAGATTCATCAAAATCTTAAGTCGGATTATCTTACAATTACAAAATTTTTTCTTTGTATACTTCGCCCACGATAATATTAAATTTGCTTTACTTTACTTATTACTTCCTTAATTTTAATTTTTACTCAAATATTTTTCATATAAAGTTATTATCTTGAAACTAACCTACTCACATACATACTGGTCTCTGCTAGATTAATCTTTAGTGACTACTAATGGGCCACTTACCCATTGCCCCACTCTTTCTCACAAACATTTCCCCACTGGTATGATGCGGTAGTTTAAGGAGAGGGTAGAAGTTCAGGTGCCATCCTCGTCATCTGACTGCGGTTCACAACTGCGAGGTCCGTCCCAAAATAACCCTCATGTTGCTTCAAAGCGGGACTAAACAAAACTCAAAAACATTTTTCCCACCTCTGTATACCACGTGCTATATCTTGACAACGAGCTTTTTCTACCCTTAGCAGCATATATTTGTAGAGGAACAGAAATAACGCAACAGTCAAAATTGGAAGTTTAGAGGAATTGAATAAAAGATTAACTAAAATTTGCGACACCTAGACATTTTTTACTGTACAGTGACAGAGAAATAATTTTATTCAAAATTATAAAGTAGAATTTTTTGTAGTTTATGTGTGTGTGTATCTTCAAAATAATGTAATTAACTTTTTCATGAAATAACTTTATAGTAGGAAAAAAAATGGCTTAAAAAACTGTGTGATTCCCCAATTAAGGAAATTGATTTGATTGAACCACGGGCGTCCCAAATTTCTTATACACAATTAAAACAAAAAAAAAACTGTTTTTTTCATTCTCAAATTCATACCAGAACAATATGTATAAAATCAAGTATGGCATTTTATGCTCTATATCACTTCTACTTTCTTTGTTTCCTAACAAAATGATACGTATTCTTAGTTTTTCTTCTTTTTGACCCAACATTTGATGGCTTAAGTGTCCTTTTATAGTTTTTTTGCTTTGGCTTTTCCCTCTTCGAATTTATGAGGACTACTACAGTGATAATTGCTTTCTGGGCTATTCCTGCAGTTGAAGATAATAATCCCATTCAATTAAACAGTCCAACTTAGGCAACTGTTTGTAGTCCAATCAACTTTTGGACAACAGAAAAATTTTTAAAAATCACGGGAGGCTTTCTTTTCAAACAGCCGTTGATGTTAAGGGCATAGGACTACTTTACTCGCGTGACTCTTTTGTTTCTCGTAAGTTTCTAAGTTTAAGTAAGCTCTTTTGTAACTTCTGTTGTTACGCTTTATCTCTAAAATAAGACATTAGTTATGTTTTTAACATATGTAGCTACCGAGATATAGAGAATCGCGCCACCAATTCAAGCGTATTTTTGACCAACTTTGCGACTCAATAGTCGCTGAACTGCAATTCCGATTTTGAATTTTCCTTGTAACTTCTGTTGTTACTCTTTATCTATAAAATAAGGCATTAGTTATGTTTTCAACATATGTAGTTACCGAGATATAGAGGATCTCCCATACAACGTTTTGTGGCGTTTTGGCGTGTGAATGAATTTCCTTCCTGAGACCCCAATGAGAGGAATGTAATCCTACGTTAAAAGAAGAAAAATCTCCTAACCTTATATTTGAATTATTTTAGTAAAATTATTGTAGTAAATTGTATTAAAAAATTTCCTATCTGAGTATATAATAAAATATTTCCTACTTACTTTAAAACAGCGTAAGAGCTTTTTGTTAAAGTAAATAATTAATTGATGATGCCTAAATCTAAACAGTTGTTTTCTAAAATAACACGTTAGCCGGCACGACTGACGTCTGACATTTGAACCATCTATCTAAATAGATGACTCCTTCTCTGCGAGGAAGTACAGTAGAGGAAGGGTCACCTGATTAGATAGTAGGTATGAATCGTATATGATCGCAGTGGGAATCGTATTTGATTCATATGGCGATTAAAGTGTTGACTACGTAGCGCTTTCTCTTAAAAGGATTTCATGCATCACAATTACAGCGTTACAACATAATTTGCCTCTTTACCGGCCTAAATATTTAATAGAATTGAAGTCATGACACCGGTTCAATCCAGGTGCCCCCGCCGCCGGTCCAAATTCGGCGACTGCCTTTTACATATTATATTAGTTTCCACATAATTAGACTATGTTGGTATGTATTAATTTTTTTCAAGTATTTAAGCATTTTTTTACTAATAACATAAAACCGTCATATCATGGGACGTGAAATGTTAGAGATAATTGTGGTATTACTGAAAGAATGATTAATCTCGTTTATTAAAACTTCATTACAAGATTATTTTAGATGTGGAAACTGTTGTTGTTACTAATCCCTCTCTCTCTCTAGCGGCAGCTAGACACCATCCATGATCCCACTCACCCTCAAGAAATCGAGAGCAAGCAAAGGATCCGTCTCGAAAGTCTCCCTAGATAGGCGAAGACAAGAGAGGATGTGCTCTGGGGACGCACTCGCTACTCCACACTTTGCGCATAGAGGAAAAACTTTGTTACTGTGGCTAAAGAAGCAACTCCTCAGGTGACCGCTGACAAATCTGTACAGCGCCGTCTGGTCGGCTCTGTCACAGGCAAGGCCAACCTGGCAGACACCCTGGCTTATGATGTGGAAACTAAAATTCTTGAACACGATATGTTTAAGAATTGAAGATAATGAAAATTCTATTACAGATATTTCAATAAAATTAAGGTAAAAACATATTTCTTTAAACGAAAAATTCAATTGTCGTTTAGAATAATCATTTTTTATTTGAACATTTAATTTCTGAAAATCATCATAATTTATATTTTTGAATGAATAAAAGACATATTTTTTTAAAAATAAAAGTATTTCATTACATATTAGTTATTCATATACATAAAAATAATTACCTTTTATCGTTTCATCACTATAAATATTTATTAGTATTTATTACGAATTTTATATTCGAGTTGCAATTCCTTTCCAGATCAATTAAATTCTGCCTCTTAAATCCCATTCCCGCTTAAAATAATTAGCATTTAACTATACATTAAAAAGCGCAAATTATTAAAAGAAATAAAAAGAAAAATAATAAAGAAGAAAAACTTAGTAAAACTTTACTAAAAGCCGCAGACTACTGTGCATTGTTAAATTTATGTCACTCATAAAAATGCATAATATGAAAGATAATGCTTCATATTCTTAATTAAATATTTTTATTAAAGAAAGCAATCACAATTTTTGCTTTCTACTAATGGGTACTGATTATTGTAAGAAATGCCAATTTCGCTTTTTTTTTCATTTATTCTATTCGATTTTATGTTGTTACTCTTAGAAAGATAAAATTATTTATATTTATAAGAATGATTTTAATTCTTTGATCGGTTAAATTTTTATATATTTATGTATATTTTACAAACACTTTTTAAAATTATTCTTTAACAGAAAAATAATAGTTTAAAGTTGCATTTGAATTTGATATTAATTTTTTATGTTATAGTTATTCGCAAAATAATAATTTCACCTAAGAAGCAATTTTTATTTGATCAAACCTGTAAACTATGATGAATTTTTGATAACGCATCGCAGACGAAAAATCATCATAAAACGTATTACTGACAGTTAATCTCTATGTTCATCCATAATCTTTCAGCCATGAAGCGAAATTGGTCTCTTGTAGATGATAATTCCGGCGTCAACAAACCGTGAAATAGATATTCATGAAGAAAGCGATTGATATCAAATACCCATAATTCATATGATGCATGACAGCAAAACATGACATAACTTTACACTGATTATGCATAACAATTTCGCGTGATTTTAATGAAATAAGGTTTTGTTTGTGCGACATACTCTGTCTAAATATCTAGGTTTGAACTATTTACGATTTAAATACTTTAGTGCTGCAAGTTCCCAAACGACTGAGCTAATGAGACATTTTAAATGCAAATTTATTTTTGATTACACCGAATGGCATTCATGTTTTTATTTATTTTTAATAACAAGCGGCATTTTTGTTTAAATTGATATTTTATCTCACTTCATTGTTTTAAAAGACTTGCAATTATTAGAAATTGCCCAAAGTTATTTAGCACACTATCCAGTTCTTGGCACTGTTAGGTGAAACCTTGTTCATCTATACTTATAAAAGGAAATGTTTGCGTGCGTGCGTGCGTGATTGTGAGATTTGTCCGGACGAATCTATCGCACTCACAGCCGTGAAATTCGGGACACAGTTAGTCGTAAAGGTGACTCAATGCACCTCGAAGCCGAAATTTTAAAATTCAATCTAGAATATTTTTATTTAATGTTAAGTGTTGTTTTGGGTCAATTTTGGCACGTTTACGGATGTAGTATCTTTTCTAATGATCATTAAAAAACAATCAATGCACCATCGGACAGAACAAACAATTTTCGTTCTAATGAAGTTTGTTTTGAGCTTCAAACGTAATTTACTGAATTTTGAAAAATTCTTAAAAAATAGTCAGTTTTGCCATCGAAATTTAATTTTTTTCTTAATTTGCTGCATCCAACGTTCTAATAACACCATTATTTTCAATTTTTTTCAGCTTATAACTGGAACGGCTCTGTCGTATTTAAAACAAGAACGGTTAAAATATCTTTTCTCGTTCTTTTAATTAATTTTTTCCTGGTCAGTTGAAAGATATTTTTCTCTACCGAGCTCCCTCCCACGACACTTTTCCGGAACGTTACTGACAATTTGATTGACTGACGGTGCAGAGCGCAGGTGATGTCATAACGTTCAACTGAATGACTTCGATTATTATTTTCGGCAATGTTCTAACGTGTTTATGTCTCGCATATTTTATTTGCTTTATAATAATCATTTTCATGTTGCAATTTTTTAATATTGTTTCGGATTAACGTACTATATATTTTCTACAGTTGAAATGTCATTATCGCGAAGAAAAATAAGCGGGAAAATCAAAATAATGAGTATCTTTTGTTTTGTTTTTAGAACTTTTTCATGCCATTGTGGGCGGGTTTTTTTTTTCCATTTTGTCGATGTCCTGATGCCACGGGCAACGCCGTGCTCGTACTGCTAGTATACCGTGAAAATATTACTAACAAATCTACTCTTTTATTATTCGAATAAGATTTTAAATGCAGATAACGTTACGAAATTTAGTTCAGCTTCTCATTACAAACCTCAAAATTCTGAGCCATGCTCTAACGACAAAGCTGGCGATCCTCACTGAATTTTTCATACTTTGTCTCCATCAATTAACCGAGTTGACATTTACAAAGCGTGTGTGGGGGGGGGGGGAAGTCGTGGTAAAGGTGAATCTTGAACCTTCAGACAGTATCGGTTAATTCCGAAGCTGATACTTTCCCATCAGGCCACTGTGACTCCAGGCGCTTTCAAAACGAAAAATTACTGGTGCAGCTGCTTTATAATAAAAATTATTCTTAGTTCCCCTCCATATACTTAAAATTTTTGTGAATTAAATCACGAATTAATCACCATTAGTTTCTTTTCCTTTGCCAGTTAAACCCAAAAGGTGAAAATTTGAAACAAAATAAGTATTCGATTAAATATTATTTAAGAAACTTCATGTTAGAAATATCCTCGTTTATATTTTTTTGTACATTTCGGCAAGAATTTTTCAATTATATTTCGCAATTGTCAAGAAGGTTTAATGTAACTCGCCGTTAGTATTTGTGCATTTTTTATATTTTTAAAACTATCAGTTTTTGTTCAGCCACTAAATATTTCATTAAACTAATGTAAACATGTTAAAATCATTTTGAAGGTTAGTCCATACCGCGGGCTGAACAAAAAATGCTACATGACACCTGATCAGTGATGTCGCAAGTGTAACTACAGTACAGAGAATTTTTTACCTCTTATCATACTCGACTCTTTAAAGAGAAATCAATGTACTACTGACACTCATTTCGTACTTATGGCATTACCCCTCTCTCGAGATAAAGTTTGGTGCATCTATAGTCCTTTTCTTCTCATTACTGCATCTTATAATTATAGCACTAACGGGTTAGTACGTAGTTTATAAAATATTTTTATGCTCTGTCTTTATGGACGAGTTTTCTGTTTTGTTCGTTTGGGGCAATGTAGAACCTCCGCAGCACCGACGGACTTCCGGTGTAATGCTTCATCAATGGGAATCTTCAAATTTTAACACTCTGTTTGAAGATGTTAATTATTGTTTAAAGTAGAGTTTTTCGATGCTATGGCTTAAGGATACTTTGAAAATATTAAATTCGAGGTCCCTGCTGATGAAGCTCTCAATGTTTACTTAAAACAAGAGCTTCATTTTGAGGAAAGGCTGCTGTAATTCTTCTTTATGGCTCTTTTTAACGACTTACTGGCTGTTAAAATTTTAACCAAACGCTTTAGATAATCACTGGCGATTAGACAAAACATTTGACTCGCATCCTATGTCGAATCCATAAGCATCTAATACCTCTTCACCCCTCCTGTCTCTCTACAGCTTCTAGGGCCATTGGATCTTACAGTTTTACCACTGATGGCGATGATCGCAATTCTTTCTCTTTATTTTACAACAGATCTATTGTTGTTGATGGAGCGTATTTGTGTGTATGGAAATTGAAATATTTTAAATCTAATGTCATCTTTTTTTTGCTGATGAAAACTTCAGTGGATAGAAAAATAGCCAGTACGTATGTCAGAATCAAAAAATTTCCTTTTCATCAGCTAATTGAACAGAAATTTAATACATGCAAGATTGTTTTTACTTCATATATTTATATCATTGTTTAGACAAGCATTTTTTTAATGACACCTTGTAAATCGGATTAAGGTAAAATTCTCAATCTTCCCTCACATTTTTGACCAAAATCTGAGTTTAACTGCTTAAGTGACTTGCATACGTCAAATGAATTTAATGCTGGGGTTTTGCCATGTTGACTCAGAAATAAATCGTATAAATATGCTTAAAAGTTAATACCTGATCATTACTCTTCAAACCAATGATATCTTAGAAATGACATTAATTTATGAGGAATTTTGTATAAGCTGTATCAGCTGATTAAAAAAATATATCTTAGAACAATTTTCAAAAATATTTTTCGGTGTCATTTAGAAAGAAAATATCTTAGTAAACTTCCAGATTTTCCTATTTCCTTGCATACTGCTTACTTAATGGATTAAAAATTATTTACATTTACATAGAATTTTTACATTAATACATACTTACATAGAATACTTACAATAATACATACTTACATAAAATACTTACATTAATACATACCTACATAGAATTTTTACATTAATACATACTTACATAGAATACTTACATTAACACAGACTTACTTACATATAATTACAAGAAAATTCTTGCTTAAACTGGATTTACTTCAAGTTTTTATTCATAAAACTATGAATATAATTTTGTTTTACTCTGAAAGGCGGTACTTCCAAGAGATCGGAATAAATGAATAGTTTGCCTAAATTTATGGAAATAAGAAGACTATCATTTCGTAGTTGAGGAGCATTTCTTCTCCTATAGATTTACAAATGTCTAAAACTTTAATTATTGTTTCAAAATTTTCTTCTAATTTTAAGTTCATCTGCCTAATAATAATATAAAATTCCGAAATCTACAGATACAATTAATATCATTAATAACGTTTGCCGAACCACCTGTAAACAAACGTGCCGTTTTCATACGTTATTTGCCATAAGAAATTTTTCAATTTTTCCTTCATTTATATCTTTTTATGACAAGATTACATGCTCATTATTTAAAAATAGTGCTTTAATATATATAATATTATTATTACATACATCTTACTCTCTTTGAAATTTCAGTTCACTGTGGAATATTCAATCTAAATTCAGATAACAGCTAATGGCATAATACTTGTCAAAGTAATAGAGAAAAACTGGATGTTAGTATTGGACTTGTTTAAACCTGAAGCAGAATCTAAATTTACCCTTTTTATATCATGCCCAATGTTTACCCAAAATCAAGTTTTATCCTTTAACGCTCTTGCTTCGAGCAATGTAGAAAGCGCGTCTCAATTGTTACATGAAATGTAGAGGGCAACGCTATCATAGCGTTGAATGTAAACAACTCTTCGTTTAGTTGCAAAAGTATTTGCTCCTATTTATTAGCATTGCATATAAAAAGCGATAAAAATGAATCCCGATTTTATACAGAAAAGAGGAAAATCTCCAGAAGTTAAAAGGTTAAAAGAAAATACGATAAAGCATCTTATGTTAATAAATTACCTTCTCATCGCGTGTATTTTCGTTTTTCTTTCTTTCTTGTATAGAAGCATACGAAGAGGAAGTAATGTAATCTTCTAAAAATTCGACCTCTAGATTTTGATGAATCTCCACGTTTTAGTGTCCCTGTGTCCGATAAACACATTTTTGGAATTATTTCGCTCTCTCAGAGAACGTGATAACTAAAAAGGTTTTGAGCTTTATAAATGAAATTTAGCATAAGATTTTATTACTAAATTTTTAGACCAAATCCGCCAATTGTTTAACTGCCTATCGATCTGTCTATCCATATTAGAATAGGCCAGAAATTTCGGTAACGCTCAGGAATGTGGGCGTGGCTGCTAACCAAAAGAGATTCAGATCAGACAGTCCGTCTACAAATTAGCATACACACAGGACACTGTTTTGATTTTGTGATGATTTAATATCAAATAGGAGGAGGACAGAGTTTTTTTAGCTGATTTTAGCAGTTTCTTTTCTTTGTTTATTTTATGTTGATTCATCGACGCGGAACTCCGTTAATATCAAATAGAAGTTATACTAGAATTAATTTATTTTTCCACTTCTCGGAGATCTTTACTTTCGTTCTCGTTAAAAAGATTCTTTCTTTTTCGTACTTATTTTTGGAATTGAATATTTATATATTTTGCAAAGCGAAAGTTAATGCCAATTGATTCATCATTTCTGTTTTTCATGCTTTTTTTTTATTTCTTAAGTACTCCGCCAAGGTGCATGAGATTTTCTACTACAGTAAAACCTGTACTAAACGGAATCTATAGGGACTATAAAAATTTTCCATTTTAGACAGGGTTCCGTTTTATGTAGGGGATGTAATATGGATCTTTCTATGTTTTTTTTTTTTCGAAGGGGACCAAATATTTTTTCCGCTTAAGACAGGATCAAACGGACACTGTGTTTCTCACAGTGTCCGTTTGAAACAGGTTTTACTGTACAACATTCGTTAATAAATCTGCGACAATCACATCCGAGATATTGTTAGCAAGCTAAAAGCCCGTATTAGATGGGACAAATCTTCTAGTACAGGCATAATAACTGAAAAACGCAACAAGTTGGTTGGGAAAATGATAATATATGATCTTTACTCCAAAACTGCAGATCTGTGGTTGATTTAAGAATAAATCCATCAGAGGGCGCACTGTTTTTTCGTTTGTGTGTCGGGTGTACGTTAACCCTGTAACTCACAAACTGAACAAAATAGATTCATGAAAGTTGGTGTGTAATCTTAAAACCAAAATTGTAGTTTTTTTAATAACTGTTGGACCCAGTTGGGCATCCGGAAGATGCCCAAAATGTATACTGTAATCGCTTCACTATACTATGTAAATTGTATAGTGAAAGTAGTATAGCTAAAGCAAAAAATAAATTTAAAGCAGTATTTTAAAACAGTATTGTTTTTATTAGAGTACTAAACAGCAGAATTCTTTTATTTCAATTTTTTTCACTTTTTAATCAAATTTTGAAACCAGTTCGATCTTGATATTAAAACTCACTACCAGGTCGCGCCACTTGTGCCCAATCAGAATTTAATTTATTAATGATTAACTGATAGTTAAACTCTGGAAATATTAAAACAGTATGTTGTCATCAAGAACACAGAAGTGTACAAAGTGTCAAAACGCTAGGACGTAGAAAGTGAGGATGCAAGAAAATTTATTGTAAAATTCCATCTTTACAAACACGAAGCAAGTCAAGTTAAATTAGTTTGAAAACACACTATACAGTGTAAGTTTAGAGAAAATCGAAAGAAGAATACTCCCTATGGCTTAAGTTTTTATTTTTCTAAATATACCTACCAGAGTATATTTGAGTCTTGGTTTGTATTATTTTTTAACGATGTATCACCTCAGTTGCATAAACTGAAAAATTTTTATGAAGACTTATTTCGATTTTTTTTTTTTTTTTTTTTTTACTTCTTAGCAATTTGTTTGCCTGCCTTGATCCTTTTATCAGAATATATTGTAGTGGTCAGAGTCAAAAAGATTTCAGAGAAAAGATCTAAAGAAAATTTTAGGATTTCACA
>BGPR01031930.1:4755-17768 GCA_013235015.1 Araneus ventricosus | reverse complement strand
GAAGTCAATGGAAGGTTTTAATGGTTTGGCACCATTAAAACATTTCAGTCATTTTGGCAAAGGCGAGACACTGAATTGTAATTTTGCTAATTCGGATAAAAGCTGGCATTTAATTGCAATTTTGTAAATATTGATAAAAGCATAGATTGCATAAATAATTCGCATTCGAAAAAAATGACTGAAGCATATAGAGATTGTCACGGAGAGCAGATTTTGGATTTTTTGTTTTGGACACCAGGTCTAATGTTTATAGAATTGCTAGTATGTATTATGTTGAATATGGAGCAGCATGAAATGGATTTACTAGTAATTACGTATAAAGATTGATTATAGTTAAAGACCATCGTAATCAATTAAAATTCCCGACATTAGTGCAAAAGTTATGATGCAGTCTATAGCAGTCAGCAGGTTTTGGATCCATAAAAATTACGAGAATCAGATGCTGTTCTTGTAACCTAACTCTCTCTTAATTTGAAATAATTTTGAACTAATGCAGGAAAGTAATCTGGTTCAGAATTCGTATGAAAAGTGTTGAGTTTTTGGCTACTTATGCAAGAGATTAAACTGAACGCTTTTAAAACAAAAAAAAGGAAAAAGAAACCATTAAGAAACCTAAGTGAACTGATTTCAGATGTAATTTGCTTATTTTCCCAGTTAATACTACTTTGAAAATATCTTACCCATTTCCTTTGAAAAGACTGAGGTAGTTGTGCTCGTTCTTTCTCTGAACAAAACGAATACAAGAATTGTCTTCGATGTGACGCATGGATTTCATAATCAAATCCCAGATGCCATCTGCAACAAACAATCAAAAATAGTTATTTTAATAGCATTTCAAAGGATCTGGCAATATATCAGAATCTGAAAAGCTATATTATTTATCTACTTTGCAATCTTTTATCTTATTAAATATCAGTATAGAGAATTATTGTGCAAATGTATAAATATCAGTTAAACTTCCAGATGTTAAAATATATTTGAGCATAAATTTAATATTTACGAAATGAAGAATTTTTCTATCGGTGTTTTATAACAAATTTTCGGTTAGGTTCAAGCTTTAGAACGGCGCCCGCCGCGAAAAAAAAAGCTTATAAAAAACCGCGTTGCAAACAATAACAAGAAGCGATTTTTCTGTTTTTTAAAATTAAAAGCGAAATAATAAAAATATGGATTGTATATTTCCAGAAATATAATTGAGATTGCTACATTTTCATTAGATATTTTAAAATGTACTTCATTTAATAAAATCAAACTGAGCAAGCAAAGAAACAGACATAAAACTCAATTAATAAAATTAAGATTCTACATAAATAATAAATTAAAACTTTGAAATCAAATTTTAAAAAATTTGGATTCATGTTTTAATTATTTTTACTTTGATTCAGATAAAAATATCCGACTAATTAATAACACTATTCTTGATAGTTATTCAATTATTTATGCGAGAAAAATCAAAATATTTATAAGTGCATTTAAAGAAACAATCGTGAAAAAGATACTTCTACCATTAGAGTTTTTCATTTAATGACAAAATAAAAAAATGTACAATTATTTATTTTTATTGGCATCAAATTTGTGTACGTAATTCATATAATATAATAAGGCATCGAATTTGTGAATGTAATTCATATAATAGAATTTAAAAATTTCAACATTGTTTTACTACAGTATAAACTCTTTCTAAGAAAAAAAAAGACAATTCCTCTTTTGTCTCCAATATGTTTACGGAATACCAACTTCATTTTTAAAAATGTTCTTTCCTTAATAATAAAAGTTATCTTCGGTAAAATAATAAGAATTCAGATGCCTTCATTTAAATAAATTATTTATTGAAATTTCGTTCGAAACACAAGAAAATCAAAAGAAAATATAATTCTAGGCAGGCATGAAACTCTTAAGATTTTTTTCAAATTTTTGTTTGTAGAAATACTTAAAACGGTCTTACTTACAGAGAGAAGGATCTACTACGTAAGGGACAACTCCGTTTGGCCAGCGCTGCGAATCTCTGGGCACTGCATTCCTGTCTTCCCACTGTTCAAGAACACGATAAAATATCACTAATTGAAATTAAAATATTCAAAGCTTTGAAATAATACTGTATTCTATTCAATACATTGAAATATTTTTGATCTTGGATATGAACAACCTTAATTCTAACGATGCATTTTAAAGTTGGTATTAAAGAGTGTATTTAGAAGATCCACCCAATCGAGAAATAAAATAAATAAAACAGTTTTTTAAAATCACACTTATATTACTGCACTACTTTGTCGTCTTTAATTTATAATTCATCTTTTGTATAAATATTATGGGATCGTGTTTTTCTCAAATTCATTACCTAAGGGCACCACTCGTATAGAATCCAAATTTAATTAAATGAATCGATTAAATAATAATTACGTTCCGGACATATAAAAATAGTGTATTTTCATCGAGAATATACAAGTTTACAAAATTTCAAAACTCTAGCAAATAAGGAAGTGAGTGAAAAATCTATCACAAAATTCCGTCTAAACAAACATAATTCAATTCAGATTAAATAAAAGTATTTAAAAAGGTTAAATTCGCGCAGGTTTTGCTTATGCACTATATGTTGCTGAAAAATATTTCATAAGAAACAAATGCTTTAATTTTTCTTATAGCATAATGTATTGAGTCGACCCCTTTCGGTTCTATTTGAATTCTTTTCATTATCGGTTGTCATTTTTCTTTTCTTAGAGAAAAAGAATTCCGAGTTTTTGATGAAGTTGAACATTTTCATGCTCTGTTGTATCTGTATTATGTGACTGTTAGCCAAATAAATACAATTTCATGGACGATCTTCTTTGGGTTTCACTTTCTCACGATAGCAGAATGAAAATTTAGGTACGGAGGCTTCATTTTTTCTTTGGATTATTGCTTCGTAGGATAATCCTTTCTCCTACGGGTGGAGTAAGCAGTCTAATTAGTAATCAGGTCAAGAATTAAATGCAAACCTAAAACATTTTGCTACACTTTTCATGCAGTGGTTCTAGTTAAAAATCTGATGAGACAAGCCAGCACCATTTTCATTTGCTTATAAATTTAATGGTCTTCTCAAGCTACATGCGAAGAAATACATTCAGTTGCGTGTTGTAGTATAATGCTCAGATATTCTGAAGTACCAGGATTGGAGTTTTAGGACCAGTTATGCACATTCAATGGTATTTTTCATTTTCAGGCGAGTATTTTTCATTTCTTTATTCAGTAGTAATTGAATTATAAAGTGGTATAATATAATATTATTATGTAGTTTTTCTGGTTTAAAATGATGAAAGCCAGGAAATATTTTCTTTGTACCCCTTCATATTTTCTTATAGCTATCATATATTATTACTACTATAATGGTTTTATTTATAATGTACTACTTCAAAAAATGTTACTATGAGAGGTATTTACTTTTATACCATTTTAAATATAGATTTTTTTCCGATTTCTTCAACCAATCGGGGAAAAAATATGAGAGAGTCAACGATTCGTTTTCTAAATGGGACATCTTAGTAAATATCCAATAGGTATTCGAAGATATTTCTAGTTATCATATCGGTTTAGATTAGAAAGAGAGGTATTCTCCCAACCTCTTTGATGTTAAAAAGCTATGAATCTGCTATTATATATATATATGAACAACAATTATAGTTTTAAAATCAACCCCTATAAAAATTCGAGCTTCGTTTGAATCGGATTGCGTATTTTATTCGTCTCAAAAAAGATTTTAGTTTAATTTCAGAGAATATACTAGTGTTTATTTAATGACATCTCTATGAGAGAGAAAAATTACCTGTTCAGGATCTATCCCTGCTATGTCTCCTTCAAAAAGTCCATCGTTTATCATAGGATCCTTTGGGACTTCGGCTAATAAATTGCAAACAGGATGTTAGTAAATGAGAAAATGGATCAGCGCATGAAGCATCAACATGAAATCTGCTATCTTAAAATGGTTAAATCCTATTTGCCTTTTTGCAAACCAAATTGCAGAAAGGGCGCCTGTTTAAAAATAAAAAAGGCAACCGTTTGAATGAAGGTCTTTAGTATTTTTTAGTATTAAATTTAGAAAAGAATTATTTTTACACATTGAAAGATGAATTTTAAAATACATAGATTGTTTTATTTTTTCTTATAAAAGTATCGAAAAGGAAAGGATTGTAGCAACCAAAAGATTTGACCTACAGATTTTAGCCAGTATTCACGTTTTAGATCTCTTTGAGCACTAAAAACTCCCTTATTTAGGATAATGTCTGTTTGCAGATATCTCAAAAACGGACTGAGCTAGACGAAGGAAATTTGGAATGCGGCCTTACTACAAAATTGTAGAAATGTGTGAAATTTTGACGAAATGCGTCAACGAGAACTCTGTCCATGCCTTCGTGTGCATGTGAACATAGTGATGCAAAAACAAGAATAGCTAAAAGAATAAAAGCATTTGGTTTTATCACCAGAGTTGTAGATCTGTAACAGATTTTGGACCAAATGCGTCAGAGGGGTGATTGTCAGTTGGTCTATCTATTCGAGTGCATATAAATGCGATACCACAAAAATGCAAAGAGCTAGATGGATGGACTTTAGTACGTGATTTGTACACCGAAACTGTTGATTTATTTTGATCTGTCGAAGACTTTAGAGTCGAATATATGTGGTGTAGCTTGTGTTGAATCCTATATTGCAATCAACTCTCGAATCGGATAACTACCGGATGTTATTTCCCACAACTATTATGTATCCAACTAGCTTGCGCAGGACTCCGAATGACGAACGCATATTGTAAACAAAATAAACTTTAATAAAACACAGCAAAAGATTTGAAATAAAGTTAAATTAAATATTCAAACTCAAGATGTCGCCATTGCACAGATGAGTAAAAAGTGAGTTCTATACACGAAAGCTTTTATAGCTCCAGTTTTAGCGCAGGTGCGAGATGAAAGGTGTGCGCAGAAATAAAATGAAGCGTTGTTGCCACAGTAGGATGAACTTTAGTAAATGATTTGCACATGAAAACTGTAGATGTGTTTTGATCTGTCAAAAACTTTAGACCCTAACATATCAAACGGAAGATGACCTAAATGCATTCTCTATGCTCTTTATTATGTGACCATGGTAAAGACAGATTGCTGCATATCGTGGAAGAATACGAAAAAATGAAAGGGAGTATTCATATGGTAAAAAATACCATAGACATGCCTCTTACTTTATTTTTGCTTCATACCTGTATACATAACATTAGTTCTTTATATTTTGAAATAATGTCAACGTACAGTCGAACCCCGGGTATCCAAACTAATTGGGGCTGACTTTTGTTCGGATTATCCGGGAAATTCAGTAAAATACTCTTGATATACCAAATGCAGTAGAGTATTGACTCCGGGTGCTCTGTGAAGGCGTACGGAAAGAGCGCACGGCGATTCGCACTGTAAAGAGACAAACAAGTTGAGGGTGAATAGAACATATCTGAGTTTGTTTCTACTAATTAAGGTGCTGTATTCATTCTTAAAGACCGATTCGAGTACTTCTTTTAAGTTAGGAATAAACATTAGCTTTGTTTCTGATTCGTAATTCTTATTTTTCCTTCATTATTCAGTAAAAAGTTTTCAGAAATTAAAAAAAAAATGTTCGATTTATCCGAAATTTCGGATTCCTGGGGTTCTGATTACCTGGGCTCTGCTGTATATTCTAATGAAAGTTCTTTTCAGCTCTGGTTAAATTGAGGGTAAAAAGTTATTCCCAATCTTCAGAATCAAGCTATTTTTAACTTAACTGAAAAGAGAATGGAATAGGCGAAGCGAAACTATCCGAAAGCGGAAGCTAAGAGTATAAGAATTAGGTAAATTTACGAACAGACTTTGAAAGCGAAAACAAAAGCATGCTTTATTTATAAAAGAAATTTACAATGGAGGTGCTTAATTTATATAAGCTAATATTACGTTTAACAACAATTTATCTTTCCATTTGAGCTTAAGTTTGAACGTAGTTAATTCTCTTCTTTATTAATTCCAGCGTTTCATTTTTAAAATAAAGCGCAAAATTTAGAAATAATCAGAATAAAATGAAACACAGCCAGTACTGATTGAATAACATCGGCGCCACAGCCGTTTGCATAAAAATCTAAGCATTAATGAATTTTATATCAGAATATTCAGAATTATCATTATTTTCCGTTTTTATCAGAATTTTCGTAAAATTTTACAGAGATAACATAACTTCCAATTAAACTAGTATGGTGACTTTGTATCAATTGATTGGAAGAAGTATAGCAATGATATAACAATACTAAAAGAACGAACTATAATATACCTGAATCCAAGCATACGGCCGTTTAATTTTCCTTAAGAAGCTTACTAAGCAATTTTTTCCTCTTTCTTTTCGATAGTTCTTTTGAAAAATATAATAGACATGTATTTCTGATGTGGAAAAAGAAGCACAGCGCATAAAGTAAACCTTTTACACTGTTTAAATGTTTTATAGACACTCGGTTGGCGATATGATAGACAAAGCTTGTTATCAAGTCTGACTGGCCCGATATTAATTTTGATGATTAAGTCATTTGGTTTCAATTTCCTTAATCATTTATTTTGACTTCAATCAGCATTTTATGATTTTAATGTTTTCCCATGCTGCTAATCCTTTGATTGGAGATTTCACATCTACGCTTTCTTTAACGCATGTATTAAAAACTTAAGCCAATAGTCAAAGAATTAAAGGTATAATGAATCAAGAGAATCAGTAACACACAATTAAAAAAATTATTATGACTCGGTATCAGTAAATATGAGGAATTAAAAGATAAAATTGAAGACATTTATTTAATAGAATACTGTTTTAGTTAATAAAAAATATTTAGCTTATTAAAGCTAATGGGGCCTAAAATTTAAGAATAAATTTGAAATATAAGTTCTTAATTTAAAGATTTCATGTATTGTTAAAAGTAATTTGTTCCTTTTTTGACGAATTTCTTAGAAGTATTTACCATATAAAGTCTTATAAGGTATAACTATCTTTTATTTTTTAATGAGGGATTAATTTTAACATACTTAATTCGCATTTCCAAAAGAATTTTATGATTAAAATAAATGAAATTTTTTACCTGGCTTGCTGTATACTACAGCCACAAGCAAAAGAATAATAATAGCCTTCATGCTGCTGACTTCTAAATGAATCAGTGCCCAGTACAGGAAGAATTTCCCTTTTATTCATGCATAATTTTATCAGTATTGTGGAAAAATAGCAACTGATTTACAGCTGCTAATTTAATGCGGATAACAGCAGCAAACAAGGAAGATAAATTTTAGAAGGCTTTTTAATACAATCACAGTTCAGCCTTTTCAGACTGGCATTTTGCTAGATACTAAATTATCAACGTTATATGTATAAAATAAAAATGTGCTGAGCTTGTCAGAATTGCTGACAAGCACAGCACATGTCGCTGATTTTTTTTTATCGATCTATCTTTGTTCCTTTAATAAATGGCTTCTAGGTTTTACACACATCCCATCTCTTCATCTGACACTTTGTATCAAAGATCTGTCTGTCTATTCTAAATGATTGATTTCTGATATTAAAAATAATTATGAGTCTTAAAACTTTCTGATATACACAGGGTAACATAACTGATGAAGAGATAATTATAATTAAAAAGCTGTTGAAAAGAACCACCAAATGCTTACACATTCTTTTCAAATAACGGGATTTTTATTTTGACTGATATTATGTAATAATTTCATCAAAATATATAATTATGTAATAAAAAGGCTCCTCAAGTGTACTAACTTCATGTTAGCCCAAAATATGGCTTTGTGTCGTTTCTAGTTGAATTATTCAACATTACTTCGACTGTTAGTACATAATACCTTGACGATCAACTGAAATTTTATTCCTTGCTTGTTTAACGATAAGCAAACTCAATAGCAACTACTTATAGCTGATTTAAAGAGTTGAATTTTCTCTAAACATGAGCGTATGTTAACAAAAGCTCATTAAGATCAGTTTGCAATGAATAAATAATACATCAATAATATTAGAGACAATCCACTTTTCCTTCTGATGTCTACCAACTGCATTAAACAAATTCGAGAAGCATTATTTGTAGAAATATAATATTTACTATAATATTTATGGTTATTTCGTTCACATGTTTAAACTTTTTCATGTAAATTCGTATTCCTTCTCAGAACTGTCCTGTCTTTCCTTCGACAGTTCTTTTGTGACTCACTGGAGGCTTTTAGTTGTAAATTGTTGTATGTTTGCATTGTGGATTTTTTAGTCTCTCTCTCTTCACCTTTCTATTCTAACAGCTTTAATACAGCCTAAAAACATTGTCATGTTAAAAAAACATATTTTATTTCATCATCTGTGTTTGTATAATTTTATTACATCGTCGTTTCTAAATCAATTTCATAAATTCATAAAACAGGCAGAGAGGAAATAATAAATAGTAGCACTCTTTTAAAAATGATATTAAGTTATTGTAACAATAGAATTCAATGTGGAAAATTAAACCCTGTTTATTCAATCATTTGAAATATTATGTCTGAAATAACGTTGAATCCCTTCTATTTTATCTTTTTAGAAGAGCCTTTGTTTGCTCAGTTTAAACATAATAAGTATATTTCCCTGACAAGAAGGATGACACATAGATCGGTATCCTGATTAATCCTCTTATATTATCCTTGGATAATATGCTTGAAATTGTACTGTATAAGTGACTATAAAGTAGTTAATGGACATACTAAAAGACTCCTTATAATTCAGGGTGGAAAAATCGTCAAGCTGATTTGAACTGTGCGAGAGACTTCAAGAACATAAGTCAAACTCTATCCGCTAAATCTGAAGTGTGTTAAATTCGAGGTGGTTTAAATTTAGGGTTTACTTCAATATGAAGCTAAAAAAATCGTGCCATATTTACGAAGATTTTTTAAAAACTAATGTTAGCAATTCTGTGTTCAATGAATGTCTATTTTGCACCCAAATACTCTTCTTTAATTATGTCTACCCTGAGCATAAAGGAAGTTTCAGAGTTCAGATTGATTGAACAACATAAAAAATCATTCATAATTGTCAAATAGCTCAACCTGTGATATAAAATACCAGATAAAGAGATGGTGTGTTGGCAAAAGCTGGAAACCTTTATTAAAGAAATCGTGAATGTTATTTATTTAACAGCATAATTTAGCATAAAGAATAAAGTTAACATAAGCAGTTAAGTTAATTATAAGCAGCAGCATAAGTTAACATAACAGCATAAAGTTATGCAGCAATTTTGACAAGGACATCGTATTTTTACTTTCTCGTATACGAAGTATACAAAGAGAAAGTATTGTAATCGTCAAAAAATTCGAACTCGAGATTTTGACGAATCTCCACGTTTTAGACCTCCCTGAGTCCGAAAAACACAATTTTGGAATTATGTCTGTCTGTCTGTGTGTGTATGTGTGTCTGTCTGTCTGTGAACACGATAACTCGAAAACTATTAGAGCTACGGGGATGAAATGTGGTATGTGGTCTTTAAACATAATTTGTAGGTTTCTATCAAATTTTGGACAAAATCCGTCAACGGGAAGTCTGTCTGTCTGCATGTTCGAGGTCATGCGAACGCTATAACTCAAAAACTTGAATAGCTAGATGGATAAAATATGGTACACTGTTTTATCGTCATGAATGTAGGTCCGTATAAAATTGTGGGCCAAATCCGTCAACGGACTGACTGTCTGTCGTTCTGTATAATAGAATACTTGTTCAACTCCATGCACATGCGTAAATGCCTGTGCAAAGAAGGAATACTCCGAAAACTTGGCAGTTTGCCAAAAACCAATTTTGGCGGCGAGATTTTGTAAGAAAGCAAACATTTAGGGCGTCTCGTTTTACTTGCGTATTGGAAGCAATCTCTGCGCATGCGCAAGCTATTCTGTTTTCTTCTCCGCACGCGGAACTTGCATTGCTAGAGTTTGATAAAAAAAATAAATATTGCGAAGTTTTAATGCATACGTATCTTTTTGAATATGATTCTTCACCTCAATATTTTACTATCACTATAATCTCCAATGAAAAACCTTCTGATAGTCATTGCATTCTGGGTTACAGTTCGATCGAACTTTTTATCAACGCAGGGGGAAGGGAAATGGCAAATGTTTGAAAAGTATACGAGAAAGTTTAGGGGAGGCCACTCCCGCTGGTTACTTTCTCGTATACGAAGTATACAAAGAGAAAGTATTGTAATCGTCAAAAAATTCAAACTCGAGATTTTGACGAATCTCCACGTTTTAGACCTCCCTGAGTCCGAAAAACACAATTTTGGAATTATGTCTGTGTGTCTGTGAACACGATTACTCGAAAACTATTAGAGCTACGGGGATGACATCTGGTATGTGGTCTTTAAACATAATTTGTAGGTTTCTATCAAATTTTGAACAAAATCCGTCAGCGGGAAGTCCGTCTGTCTGTATGTTCGAAGTCATGCTAACACTATTACTCAAAAACTTGAATAGCTATATGGATAAAATTTGGTACAAAGTTTTATCGTCATGAATGTAGGTCCGTATAAAATTTTGGGCCAAGTCCGTCAACTGGTTGACTTTGCATATTTGATTTCTTCGCCATTGTACGAAGCAAAAGAAAGGCTCGCGATTTTACTCCTGCTCCCGTAAGGCCCCTTTCACATTATACGGTTGAACCGTTACGGCAAGAATGCATTAGGCCGCCTCTTGGTGGTAAACTGAAGAAATGAGTGGGAGCTTTCACATTAGCCGATCGCGGTTTGAGTCCGTTTGTTGGGGTTTTAACCAGCCGCGTGCGCGACTGGAAAAAACGGCGCCGTTACGACTTCGTCTTAGTAGTAATGTATGAAAATATGCTGATGCTTTCACATTGCACGAATTTCATCCGGCTGCCGTCCGTCACCTTCACAAGGTCACTTGTTCTTTTTGCCTTCTCGGAGCTTTTGCAGCTAATTAATGATTCCATTATTTTTATAGAATGCTTCAAAATTAAATTTTACTATTGTCTTTGTCATTTTTAAATGATTTCATTGTTATCATAGAACGCACTTTCGTTTAATTTGAGTGTTGACTGTGTAATTTTTTAATGTTTTCGTTATTTTTTTCCTATTTAAAATTTAGCTGTTTTATTTTATTTCGAAATATGCCAATGCTGACTAATTTTTATATTGTGTAAGATCAGGGCCGTCTTAAGATTTTACAGTGCTTGCCGCCCAAACAAAATATCTAGCTAAAAAAATAATTCAGGAGCATTATAATGTTTTGATAACATTATATTCTCCTAGGTTATTTTATTAACTAGGTTCTATACCATATTATAACATATAAAATTGTATAACATATTTAAAATTACAATTAAATAAATATTTTTGGTTCAAAATCAGTATAGAAAGTTTTTATGATCCCTTGACTTAATAGCGCACTGTTCTTCTGCCTAATTTGCCCATTGGATAAGACGGCCATGTATAAGGTATTGGAAACGATTATACTATTTCTTGTAAATTAATAAAAATCTGGATAGCAGTGTCTAATAATCATGACTGAATTCTAAGATAACAACATATGTTTTATTTCTGAAGTCGCAATTTCAGGAAACTTTTAACCTTTCATAAGTAATTCCGACAGTCTTATAGAATTCTTCAGTATTTTGAACTCTTTACGGAGATTCCATTAAAGTTTCCGATTTTTTTATGATTTGATTTGAAAATTTAAATCATGAATATGTCGTGATATTGCACATGAGTGTACTTTAAATAATTGAGAAGATATAGTCAAAACCCATCTCAATATAAAGAGATGTTTGGTGAGTGATTTATACTTTAAATACTTATAGACAGGATTTTTAAAATATTGTTCATCAAACACACAGAAATTTCCCTGCTATGCTTATATAACCACAATGAAAAAACATACAAAATCAAAACATTGCGTTATAGTTTTTTTCAATGCGTGGTATCTTACATATAATTTTCAAGAAAAAGGTATACTATTTTAACGTCATAAAAAGTGATTAAAGCATATCTGATTATTTACCATGTTAAATGATTTTAAAGCTGTGATATGTCGAAGGGAATTTTCATAACATTTGTTTGCAATGGGTTGTTTAGTTTTTTTTAAATCCTGCGGGCAAATGAAATCAATGTTCCACAACTTATGTATAATCGATTTACGTAATATGTTATTAATATACATTTGCAATGCTTAAAATTATTACACTAACCTTAAAATCCATATCTAGGGAGGAACTTATTTTATGTAATTATGGTAAAAACAAAATCTATAAGTTTTTGCTAAGTAATAAACAGTCGCACTTTCGCTATTGCTTTTTACACTTTTTTTTCTATAACACTTTATGTTTTAAACACAAACGATTAAGATGTAAAAATAAGTGTCAGTTACTTGCGATTTTGTTTAGTTATATTGACGTCCCGTTTTGAAGCAACACGAGGGCTATTTTAGGACGCACCGCGTCATTTTGAACCACTGTCACATGACTAGGACGACACCTGAGCTGGCACCCGCTTTCCAAACTTTCGTGTCACAGCAGAGGGAGGACGTTTCTCCCCTACCTATGATTTAACAGACAACACAGTTACTTCAGAGTCACAGCTACCATTTTTGTCGGTTGAATGCAGTTCCAAATGTTAGTATTTTGCCGCAGAGTATAATTTTTTATTCGGTTTTGGAATTCATCAAGAGATGCTACAGACATTCCGACATTCATCTGCACGTTGTTCTTCCAAAAGTGAGGCGATTATAAGTCTCGTTTCTTTTGATCGATGGGTGCAAGACCATATTGCTGCTATTTGCTTCCGATCCATACTGAAACAGCTATGAAATTAGAAACCGCACTCAAATACCGACGGCGCAAATCGTCAAGTGTGAAAGCAAACATGACACGGCAAAGAAAATAAACAACTTTGAGCCGTAACGGTTAAACCGCATAATGTGAAAGGAGCCTAATACGTTCTGTTTTGTCTCAGTGCCAAATTCTTCTCGGGGGGGGGGGGG